>SNVD02006168.1:0-244229 GCA_013180625.2 Boswellia sacra
TTATGCTGCCTTAGGACTGAATCTATAAAGGTTCTCAAGGGCCAAAAAAATGGAAGGTTGTAAACATCACTTCCATCCATATTTCAGCAATTGCAAAGCCAAGGAACTCTAGGATTCAGCCCCAAATGAGAAGCCGCTTTTTTTTTTTTTACCATGTCAGGGCATATAAAATCTTTCAATCTCACCTCCACTTTGAAACTTCCCCTAACCAAATCAACCTGGCAGAGGAAACCTTATGATTAATATTTCATCAGAAAATAAAAGATACCGATCTTGGCAAAATAGGATACAAGATAGCGTACCTAGTCGAAATCAAACTTTATCTTCTTTGGAGCTGGCAGAGCGCTACCCACCTGTAAACACATAAAACATGATGAGAAGCTAAATTCTCTCTCTCTCAAAAACACCCGAGATACATCCCCTCCCTCCCTCTTGAAATGGAAAAAGAAAAAACAGTTGCTCCTTACAATTTCTGGGCAGTCATACTCAATATCAGCATCCTCTATCCTCTTCCTACGTTTCCGATCATGCTTCAAGATCTTCTCCACCAATTTATGGTGTTCTTCCAGAGTTCTTTCCTGAATAAGCATAGTAAAAGATGAAACTTTTAAGCTAAAGAGGATTTTCTTTTAACTTCCATTCGTATGCATCAAATCAAAATACCAATATGTTAAAAAATATTTTCTCTTATCCACAGTGGATTTACCTTGTTTTGCCGCCTACGTTCCACTTGAACCCCATCCACTGGCTTGTATCGATGATTAAAACCTTTCCATCTATTATCAGTGGGAAAGAAGAATCAGCAACCCATTTATAAGATGGACAAATTCAAACATCATAAAAATTGTGCTAAAAGGATTGTTAACACTGACAAATTTGGATGAACATGCTCTGGAGGAATAAGATGCACTTGCAAAAGGTGCTCAAACAACATATAACCATGCATAGCATCAGCCACAACTTCTGCTACCTGCACTCAGCAACTTTTAGTAAGAACATAGGAACATGATATTACAAGCACTTGTACATGAAATCCCACTGCAATGATACAACCTCAGGATCCTTAAACTCAATGAAGCCAAAATGCTTTGATTTCCCAGTCTGTAAAACATCAGAATAGTAAAGTGAGCCAATGCCAACTATAAATACTACACTTTAACAAAAATACAAAGAAAATATGAGATGAAAGTCCTCGGTTTGTTAACTCGTCATATAATACTCAGTCAATTGTGACATAGAAAAGGAGTTTTAAGGACGATATAAGAGCTAGGTTCAGGGATTATAAACAATCAAGATAGGTATAACTGAATGGAAGACGTTTCAAGTCGCAGCTCAGATATAGAATATTTTCTATATGTCCCTTACTATGGAAACCTATAGTAACTCAACCAAAATCCTAGCATCAAACTGTTCTTACTCCCCAAACTCCCTCCACAAGCAAGCAGAGAATTGATACATAACTTCTAAACAATATTTTGCCTACTGTGTTGGTTTGAAGATTAACAATGGAACTAAGTAAAGCTACGTAATCCTTTGGTGTGGCAACGAAGCACCCCTCCAACCAGGGTTTGAAAGGAAATAAGCAGCTGCTTAAGAATTAAGTCAGTCACATTAAAACAATCCAGTAAAATGAACAATATGTGTTTAACACACATGAAGTAAACATCTTAGATTGAAAGTAAATGTAATCAATTTAGTTTTTCCATTTCTATCGATAAATAAATAAAATAATGAACATAAATCATAAACTTGTTACTTGTCCTATCATGGAAAACAAATCTACATAAGACATCTCATTGCATCAAAAATTGATTGACGATATAGTTTATGAGCCTGTGTGTCAGTGTTGGTTGATTGTGTGTGAGTGTGAGTTATCGTTGAGTGTTTTTGAGTTTATTTTATTCTTGTACGAGTTCCCCGTTAATTTGGTATCAGAGCCTAACATCGTTCCATAAAATTCCATAAACCCGAAACAAAGTCACTGTTCACCACTGTTCATTGCCGGAGTTACTGTTTATCACCGGCAACCGACGCATCGCCCATCACCGAATACATTAACTTGTAGATCGAGCTGTCCCTATCATTCTTCCCTTCATTACCGTCACCAGAATCCCATCGAAAACCCTTCAAAAAGCTGAAAAACAGTTTGCCACAGTTGTTGTTCATCGCCGCCGACCGGCAAATGGGGTCTCACCACCACCACCAAGTGATAGATCGGCTCCTCCCCGTCAACTTTCCCTTCTTGGTCGATCACTAATTCTTGCCGGAAAGTCTCCAAAAATCAAATTTTCAGTTTGAGAGCCACCACACAAGCAACCGCAGCTTCCACCACCGACCGAAAAGTTTCTGCCATCGCCGATCCGATGTCTGAAGGTTTGGCCGTTACTGTCCCATCGTCGGAAGCCGTCACCGGAGAGTGTTTGGATATTAGAGGTTAGGGACTTCTTTGTCGCTTTTTAAAATTGGTGGATATTTTTAATTAGGGGCTTTCAGGTTATTTGCCATTGAATCAAGCCTAATTTCCTGAAGACCCACCCACTTTGCATAATCACACCAGTGTCCGAATTTTAAAATTTTATTTACCCTTTTACAGTTTAACCCCTGTAGTCTCAATATTTACTATTAGCCTATACAGTTTCATTAAATTTCACTTTAGCCCGTAAACCTAAAAAAAAACCATTACATCTTTACTTTTCTTGCCTTTATTGGCATTGCAGCAGCATCAAATTTATTTTATCGCTTATAGAAAATTTTAGTCTAGATTTAGCATAGTATAAAAAAGAGAGAGAGAGAGAATGGTAGACCCAAATCTTTCGCCTGCACAACCTGATTTCAATACTATAAACAATAGGTTGAGTGGATTAGAACTTAGGTTGAACAACATTGAACAAGTAGTTCTTGATATTAAAGAGCAACTTGATCATAGGGATAAAAATCTTGGGTCATCTAATAGGTTTGATAAGGCTAAAGAAGTCTTAGGATCTACATCTAAAAAACATCATGAGCGAGATTATATTCATAATCTTTTGTTTGAAGATGATAGTGATGGTAAAAGCAGTTACAGAAGCACCAGGAGTCATTCTAGGCATGAGTCATCTAACATTCCAAAAGGTGCCAAACACAATGTTCCTGAGTTTGATGGTAAGTTAGACCCCACTACTTTCTTGGATTGGATAGATGCCTTAGAGGAATACTTTGATTGGTATGACATGGTAGACTCCTATCGTGTTCGTTTTGCTCGACTTAAATTAGTTGGTACTGCTAAGATCTTTTGTCAGTCCACAGAAAGTAGATTTTGCCAACAGCGTCGTCGTCCTCCTACTTGGGCAGAATTAAAAATGGACCTCACACAAAAATATGTCCTTTAGTCCTATAAGAAGCAACTCTATAGGTAATTGCTTAACCTTAGGTAGGGTTCTTCTAGTGTCTTTGAGTACCAATCTAAGTTTGATAATCTTCACATTAGATGTGAAATTGAAGAGTCTATTGATGCCACAGTATCAAGATTTATTAATGGACTTAGGTTTTGTTGACCCAGGTATGGCAACCCAAGAGGGGGGGTGAATTGAGTTTTTATTTATCAAAATGGATTTAGAAAACTTTTCTTGAAAGATCAAAATTAGTTCACTCTTTCTTTGAAAATAAAGGTGAAGAAGATGAAATTAGAATTTATCAAAGATGCAATCAAAAGAATAATAATGATGAACAATCACAAGTGCAATTAAATGTAAAGAGGAAAGGGATAGAGAGAGTGCAAACTCAATTTACGTGGTTCGGCAAACCTTGCCTACGTCCACGGGCTCCTAGCTCCACGAGCTAAGCTTTCTACTAAGTTGTAGAAATCTTTACAACTTGCTTGATGAACAACCTCACCAAGACTTTTTCTTCCAACTCTTGATAACACCACACCAAGAGTTCTTCTTGATGAACAACCTCACCCAGGCAACTTCCTTCAACCCTTGATAACACCACACCAAGAGTTCTTCTTGATGAACAACCTCACCAAGGAAAGAGTTCTCTCAAGGATAACTTTTTATCCTTTACAAGAATATCTCACTCTCACCACAATACAAGAACAAAGTAAATTTTTACAATAAAAGTACAACTCTCTTCAAAGAGTAAATAAATAATATAAAACTCTCTAGACTTGATATATCTCTTGTTTTCTTGCTTGATAAAATGCTTTTCTTGCTCTTGCTAAATGCATGGAAGAAGGGCTCCTTTTATAGGTAAATAGGATGAACTTAATCAAGTGAAGACACCATCTCCAAATTTTCTGCCCACCATAAAAACCGTAATCTTGTCTGCCATTTTTGTCAATGTTTCGTTTGAAATTTGAAAATCTGAAAAACATAAAAATCTGCACATTTGAATAAGCTTTCCAACGCATCAAAAATCAAGTCATTTGGATAACTATAACTCAAGATATGGTCAAAACACCATTCGGTGCTCATGTGACTTGATTTTTCTTCCTTGTGATAGTCCATCGAATTGAATGATAATTCTGTCAGTATTTTGTTTGAAATTTGAATTTATTTAAAACATAAAAGATCTGCATATTAGAATAAGCTTTCCAAAACATTAAGAATCAAAGAATTTGGATATCTCTATCTTAAGATATGGCCAAAAAACCATTTGGTGCTCATGTGAGTTGATTTTTCTTCCTTGTATCAGTCCACCGAATTGCATGTCAATTATGTTAGCCTTTCATTTGAAATTTGAATTTGTTCAAAAGATATGAAATGTGCCTCATTATGTCCTCTTTCCAATCCCATAATAATCAAGTCATTTTGATTTTTCTAGCTCAAGATATGTCCAAAAGAGTATTCGGTGCTCATGTCAGCTGCTTCTATTTGTCTTTCAACTTGCATGATGATTTGGACAACCTTACACTTGAAATTTAAATTTCTTTAAAACATATGAAATGTTATAAATTGAGTAAGCTTTCCAAAGGCTTAAGAATCACGTCATTTGGACATTTGTAGAGAAATATATGACCAATTGATTGAACATTGCTCATGTGTCACATTCCTTAAATCAAACCTTGTTCTTAAACTTTGGTGCCTTTAACATGTAGTCTTCTCCTTAGCTTCAACACTTCATTTTAATAAGCCTTTTCTTGATTTTACAATTATTTCATTAAATCTTATTCTTGCACATAAATAAACATATTAGTAACACCTTATGAATCAATGTGTATTGTTATCATCAAAATTATCATGTAGCCTTAGGGCTAACAGGTTTGACATCCAGCGTGTTGTTGAGTTGAGCTCCCCTGAAACTGTTAAAGATGCCTATAATAAAGCCTTAGAAGCTGAACTCCATTCAAAAACTTATAATAGGCAAACTTCCTTGGTGCATACTCCATCTCCTCAAATTAAGGCTTTTAATAGGAATAACTTTAATCAACAATCCTCCACTCCTAGAGCTTCTAGTTCATCCACTCCTAGTTACCTCACATCTAGTGCATCCCATCCTAATCCTCATTTCAATTTGAATAGGAAAAGATCAATGAGTGCTTCAAACCAATCCTTTAGTTCCCCAATTATGTGTCACAATTGTCAAGGTAGAGGTCATATTGCTGCTCGTTGTCCTAGTCGTACTATGACCTAGGATATGACCCCAGTGAATCACTACATGAGGATCCTGAAGGAGAGGTCTTAGAACCATTAGAGGAGAATGAAGATTTAAGATTAGGAGACATTCAGGAAGAGGAGTTTAATGAGCAATTGGCAGCCATACGTTGCATCTTGTCTACTCTAGTAGCTTCTGATTCTTGGAAGAGAACTAGTATTTTCCATACCTTAGTTCCCCTTAAGAATCAGTTATGCAAACCAGTGATAGATGGAGGTAGTACCTTAAATGTCATCTCTAAGGCTGCAATTGATAGGTTTAACCTCACTCTAGAGCCTCACCCTAATCCTTTTCAAGTAGCTTGGGTTAATAAAACAACTTTACCTGTTACCCATAGATGTCTGGTTCCTCTTAAGTTGTGTTCTTACAAGGAAAACATCTATTGTGACGTGTTACCCATGGATGTAGCTCATGTCCTCCTAGGTAGACGATGGCTTTATGACCATGATGTTATAAACTATGGGAAAGAAAATACCTATGTTTTTAATCATTGTGGTAAGCTTATTACCTTGAAACCAGCCAAAACTAATGACAATTGTAAGGTTTCAACTAGGGTTCAAAAGGATAAACCAACTCCAAAATCTAGATCGAATACCTTAAAGCCTAAGAAACACAACTTGAATATTTTGGGTCTAACTCATTTTATGAAAGAAACCCAAGAGACTGGTGTTGTGTACATTTTGGTTCTAAAAGAGCAATCACCGGAGTCTAGTTTAGACTTTTCCCCTAAGATAGGTGAGCTTTTAGAAGAGTTTAGTGATGTAGCCCCTGAGGACTTACCAAATGAGCTACCATCTATTAGGGATATTCAACATGCCATTGACTTAGTTCCAGGTTCACAACTTCCTAACCTTCCACATTATAGGATGAACCCCACTGAAAGAGTTGAGTTAAATAGACAAATAGATGATTTGTTAGAAAAAGGTCTCATTCGTCATAATCTTAGTCCTTGTGCAGTTCCAGTGTTATTCACCCCTAAGAAAGATGGATCTTGGAAAATGTGTGTTCATAGTAGGGCCATCAACAAAATAACTATTAAGTATAGGTTTCCCATACCTAGACTTGAGGATATGTTAGATGAGTTAGCTGGTTCTAGTTGGTTCTCCAAGATAGACTTAAGGAGTGGTTATCACCAGATTAGAATTAGACCAGGTGATGAGTGGAAAATCGCTTTTAAATCCCTTAATGGATTGTATGAGTGGTTAGTTATACCTTTTGGGTTGTCTAATGCTCCTAGTACTTTTATGAGAGTCATGATACATATGTTACGACCCTTTATAGGGAAGTTTCTTGTAGTTTATTTTGATGATATTCTCATATCACTACAAGAAATGATGCTATTTACTACGCCCTTTTAAGGCGATTTTTAAAAACCGCTATAGAAAGGGTTTGCGTATTACTTTGTACGTCGAAGTAGTAAACCGCCGTAGAAGAGAGAAAGAAAACCCAAATTGGTTCCGCCCTAATCTGCATTTTCTTGCCCATATTGCTTCTCAATCCCTTTGTCTATCCATTCCATCGCTCGATTGCCCCATTCGCTCCATCGATCCGCTTCTCAATTTCTTCTCTATCACTTGTCTATCGGCTTTCACTCTCTTGCTCTCACTCTGACTCTGTCTGCGTGCATCGCTTGTTTAGACATTCACTCACTTGTCTACAAGGTATGTAGAAGAGAGAAAGAAAACCCAAATCGGTTCTGCCCTAATCTGCATTTTCTTGCCCTAATCTGTATTGCTTCTCAATCCCTTTGTCTATCTGCTCCATCTCTCGATTGCCCCATTCGCTCCATCGATCCGTTTCTTAATTTTTTCTTGTCTATCGGCTTTCACTCTGACTCTGTCTGCGTGCATCGCTTGTCTAGACATTCACTCGCTTGTCTATTAGGTGAACAATCGAAACTGAGACTTTGTTCTTTTTGTATGATAGATTGTTATTTTGTTGATTATTTCTTGGATTCTTTTCTATTCATAGAGCAAGTAAAATAAAAGATAGATTGGAGTGAGACTGTATAAATTGTAATAAGATATTTATAGGCCCTCATCCTCATATCTCGTCCATTTGGGGCAGGATAAACTTTGTTTTTTATTTGGTATGATAAACTCTATCTTGCATTTAGATTAACCCATCAATAAGATTGATTGTTATCATTTGTTTTTAGGCTGGTAGAAGTAATGGAAACAATATATTGAAACTGTATTCTTACTGGAGGAGTTCATGTTCTTGGCTTGTCCGAATTGCCCTCAACTTGAAAGGTTCACTCTTCTATCTCGACTCGTTTTCTTCTTGTCTTATTGTTCTTTATTTGAGGGAAAACAAAAAAGTTGAAACTTCAGTCAATTTATTACAGGGATAGAATATGGGTACAAAACAGTTAATTTGGTGAAGGGAGAGCAGTTTAGCCCTGGTGAGTGTTTGGTTTAGTTTTTTGACGATACTATATTACCCAGTTGGTTTAAAGTTGAGTTGTGTTTTATTTCTTTCTCTTTTTGATGTTTGTTTTTCTAGAATTCACAAAGCTTAATCCTTTGGGTTATGTCCCGGCGTTGGTTGATAGAGATTTTGTTCTTTCTGATTCCTTTGCTATTCTATTGGTTAGTCATGTGATTCATTTTAATTTCCTTTTGATTCTTTCCTTTTTTTATTTCATAAAAATGATTTGGTTTTTCGCTATTAACTGTGTTGTTTACAGTATCTAGAAGAGAAATATCCTCAACACCCCCTTTTGCCTTCTGATCTTAAGAGAAAAGCCATCAACTACCAGGTTAGTTCCATTTGCCTTCTTTTGTTTGGTTCGCCTATCCCTTGGCTTGATGTAGTACAATTTTCACTGTGATTTATTTCCACCAGTTCCATTAATTTGTAAACTAGTGAATTTCCAGTTATAGCATAGAATTGGTAAGTTTGGTATCTGACACCATTGTTTAACAAGCCTCTACGTACAATTTTGTATTGTTCTTGCTGATGAAGTGTGTTTTAATCCAAGGGATTTCAAACTAATTTTACTCACAAATACATGAGTTAATGCTTTTATTCTTCTGTGTGTGGGTATGGCTTTTTCATCTTTTTTCCCCTTTATGTGCTGATTGCAGTTCTGCAAGATGTTTCTTGCTTGCTGCTTAGACATTGTATTAGGTGAACAATCGAAACTGAGACTTTGTTCTTTTGGTTGTCAAAATTTGCTGAATTGGGGGTTTTGTTGTGTGGTTATGCTTGGTTGTGGTTGTAGGGTTGATTTCGATGGTGGTGTTCTGCCAAGTTGTGTGCTTTATCAGTATTGGTGTTTGATTGGGTTGTGTGGATTGGTGATTTCGTCTAGAATTTTTGGCGGTGAGGTCGTATCTTTTCTTCTGCTCCACTTTCTTTGTGGCACTGGGAGACCATTCTTCATTGTGCTATCTCCGGAGACTACTTTGGTGAGCATTTCAAAATAACGTACTCTTTATCTTTCATGTAATTAAAAATATTGACTCAACTGAAATCGTGAAACGTATATATTTTCTTTGTGGCGCTTTTATCAGATTTGGCCTTTCAAAAAATTGATCTTTACCCCGATCTGGTAAACTCTCTCAACGAATGAGGACAATCCCCTCTCCATCTCCTTGCGACCAAGCCTTCCGCCTTCAGAAGTGGTAGCCACTGTGAGTTCTATAATTAAAAAACTCCCTTTCTCTCAATCGACAATTCTATATATATATTAAATAGTAATAGAGGTTCTTTAACTTCTGTCTCCTTTGGTGTCTAAAATCTTGTCTTTCTGTTTAATAGCTTTCAACTCAAGCTACTGAGCCTCCTTTGCTGCCACCAAAGGTAATTTTTGTAGACAATGTTTAAATATATACCCATGCCGATATATATCTCTAGTCTAATGTATGACTCGGGTTTCTTTTTAAATCTTTTTTTTATAGGTTGCATCATACAGTGTTGAGAAATTTACACCTCTGTCGCCAGTCCCAAAGGTAATTCTTAATCTCAGCTTTGCACTGGATTTCTATTTCTAATGACTTTAGAAATATTCCTCCTTATTTTAGCCAATCTAATCAAGGATGTGATTTTATAGCTGTTTTGTTGTTCTCTGGTGTATAGATTCGTGGAATTGAGTGGATTATCTAACTGGTCTATTTGTATTATCTGTTACAATTATCACATTCATCTTTTTTATTTTTTAAATAATAAATAAATGATAATAAAATAAAATAAAAATGTGGGTTGGGGGGGTCGCGCCGGGCAATTAAACTAGATTATTGTGCGTGTATCGTTGAATGCCGGAATCACAATGGGAAGTTGACTAAATTTCATGGTTGTGATTTGAGTGCACTCTAGAATTTCCTTTTAATTTTGTTTTCCTGTGGAATTTCTGTTATTCAACTAAACTAATATTTTAGGCAAGTGGTTTCACCGAGTAGTAATATTTTAGGCAGGTGAAAAATATTTTCTTACTTAAGATTTTATAACTAAGTGGCAATTGTTGAAATAAACTAAACAAACTATTTTTCTTAATGAAATTTGAATGATGAAATATTGGTGTTTGGTGTATGCTAGCCCATTAAACAAAAGCCCACCAACCTAATAAAAATTGCTAGCCCATTAAACAAAAAATGAATGACACCAGCCCACTAAACTACA
The DNA here is from genome assembly GCA_013180625.2 of Boswellia sacra. Classification (NCBI taxonomy): domain Eukaryota; kingdom Viridiplantae; phylum Streptophyta; class Magnoliopsida; order Sapindales; family Burseraceae; genus Boswellia; species Boswellia sacra. The sequence goes on from SNVD02006168.1 coordinate 10,258, forward strand.
AAAATATGCCAGCCCATTCAACAAAAGCCCACAAACCTAATGAAAATTGTCAGCCCATTAAACACAAAATGAATGACACCAGCCCACTAAACTAGAAAAATATGCCACCCCATTAAACAAAAGACCACAAACCTAATAAAAATTGCCAGCCCATTAAGCCAAAAATGAATGACACCAGCCCACTAAACTACAAAAATATGTCAGCCCATTAAACAAAAGACCACTAACCTAATAAAAATTGCCAGCCCATTAAACAAAAAAAGAATGACACCAGCCCACTAAACTAGAAAAATATGCCAACCCATTAAACAAAAGACCACAAACCTAATAAAAATTGCCAGCCCATTAAGCAAAAATTGAATGACACCAGCCCACTAAACTACAAAAATATGCCAGCCCATTAAACAAAACACCACTAACCTAATAAAAATTGCCAGCCCATTAACTAAAAAAAGAATGACACCAGCCCACTAAACTAGAAAAATATGCCAGCCCATTGAATAGAAGCCCACGAACCTAATGAAAATTGCCAGCCCATTAAACACAAAATGAATGACATCAACCCACTAAACTAGAAAAATATGCCAGCCCATTAAACAGAAGACCACAAACCTAACAAAAATTGCCAGCCCATTAAGCAAAAAATGAATGACACCAGCTTACTAAACTACAAAAATATGCCAGTCCATTAAACAAAAGACCACTAACCTAATAAAAATTGCCAGCCCATTAGACAAAAAAAGTGCACTCCCACTAAAGCAACCAACAAAAACATCATAGCCTACTTTTCTAACCCTCATTCCTAATTAAGTTTAGTGGGTAGCCCATAAAACCTGGATACATTAGTCCACTGAAGCGAACCCACTATTCCCAAATTATAAAAAAGAAAAGACACTAGCCCATTACCCAAAAAATTCTAAGTTAATAGTTAATATTGTTAGTAACTATTGAATTTTGTGGTTTGTATCTCTTTGTTAATTATTATCATTATTTTGTTTTGTCTATGTTTGTTATTCATGCTTAGAAATTGTTCAATAGTTATTATTTGACCTATCTTGATATGGATTACATCTACTTTCTTTAAGGAAAATACCCATGGATAAGAGTTAGATTGACTTACAAAATCGATGTTGTCAAGCATATTTCAGAGGGGTTAAGGGATTTTTAACTTTTGCTTTTGGCAATCTAGTTAATGATACTAGAATTTTATGTCCATGTAAGAAATGTCACAATCGATATCGTTTGGATAGATACACAGCAAGAGAGCATTTAATTTGTAATGGGTTTTTTAAAACATATAAAAGGTGGACCTTACACGGAGAACAATATACACCACCTGAGTCTGACCAACCCAACCAACATTTTGAGGTTGGTTGTGATTCCACTGTAGGTGATGATATGGTCGAAATGATACATGAAGCCATTGGGATTTCGAATAATGATTTTGGTGAAGGTAGTAGTCTTCCATTGGATCAAGAAACTGAGAGATATTTAAAACTTCTTCAGGAGGCAGACTGTCCCTTGTATCCAGGTTGTGAGGTTTTTACTTCACTTTCATTTACTGTTCAACTTTTGCAACTAAAAGTGTTGCACGGATAAAGGGACACTTCAATGACAAAGTTACTAAAACTGTTGAAGAAAGCCTTTCCAGAAAAATCCAAAATTCCTTCTTCATATTATGAGGCACAAAAGATAACTACTGACTTGAGGTTTACATAATAGTCTTGGGATGCTTGTCCCAACAATTGTATATTGTTTAGAGGTGAGTTTGGAAATTTGGATAGGTGTTGCATATGCCATCAGTCTCGATATAAGAACTTTGATGAGGTGAATGATGCATCAAATCCCAATGGTAAAATTGCTGCAAAACAAGTTAGATACTTTTCATTAATTCCTAGGTTGCAAAGATTATTCATGTCTTCAAAAACTGCTTCTCTAATGCGATGGCACGCAGAAGATCGTATTAAAGATGGTGTGCTAAGACATCTCGCTGATAGCCCTTGCTGGAGAACTTTTGATGAAAAGCATCCTGCTTTTGCTACTGATTCTCATAATGTTAGACTTGGATTGGCAGCTGATAAACGCATGAAAGTACACTCTTAAGCATAAATAATTAATGCTAATTGGACAGTATTATAAAGCTTTTATGATATTTTAGTATAATTATTTTGCTTATGCCTCTTTTACATTTGTTTCATTTCTTTTGCATTTTCTTTAGTTTTTATCTTGAAATAAAGTATTGTCCTTAAATTGTGATTAATGGAAATTATTTTTTCAGGTTTAATAAAATGGACACAACTCTCAATCTATAGATCAAAATGGAGAGATTATTGAACCTGGAGCAACATGTCTCAATTTTACACAAAGTTGAAGAACAATCAAAAGCCTAAATCCAACATTTGATGGGCCGAAATTGAGACACAACAAAACCAAATTGTAGTTGTTTCTCAGCCCGACCCATGTCTAGTATTTGGGCCATATCTCAAAGAATACTTGTCCAAATTGCATGAATCTGGTGGCCCTGGAAAGCTGAGACAAAATGACTACAACTTTCATGTTTTCCACAAAGCCCAATTCGGTCCATTTGGTGGTCAAAAATCAGCTGCAATGTTGGTGGCCGACAATGTGGAAAAATTGGTGGAGGTTTGGTGTAATAGTTCCATTTCATCACCTATTTAAGGACAACTTGAGGAATTGAATGGGGGAGAGAAAAAAATCATTTGAGTTCACATTTTATCATTGTATATTACAATTCTCTCTTGTATTTTCTTTTTAGAAATGATAAGAATGAATTGTAAGTTAGGCTAGAACTCTTGGTAAGGCTAGAGATGAACTTGTATGTGTAGTTTATCTATTTCTCCACTTTCATTCTACCTCAAGGGCTATAAAGATTGTATGTTTGTTTGTGTTAAACTCTTTCTCATCTTGTGATTTCTTTTTAATCCAGAAATTATAATTCTCAATTTCATATAAATTCAGTCATGCTTTCTTTATGTGATTCATGTTGAATTATAATTGTTACTGGTAGTTTCGTTTTATGAGTTAGTCCTTTACTACAATATTGTCATATGATATATTGTCGCTCTTGGATAACTTGTAAGGATGAATGTTGTTGGTAAATATTGCTTGTAAAGAGTTTATGCATATCAAATACATGTGTTTATCATTTATGCTATACTATACATATTTTCCGATTGATTGTTTGGGATGTGAAACTTTCAATTGAGTTATAATTATTAAATCAAAGTGGGGATTAGATTTACAAAACATATAAGTGATTCTCGATGCCTTACTTCTTAATTACCATCGATTGTTTCCAATTATTAAACACTGAATTTTCTTTAGAACTAATCACTTCAAAGTTAAATTTTACATTTTTATTATCTTTTTAATATTTTTGTTTTACGAACCTCTTTTATCGAAGGCCTCCTTGTGGATTCGACACCTCAACGTATACTACAATAACCGCGGTATATTTTGGGCGTAACCAAAAATTGGCGCCGTTGCCGGGGAGGTAAAATGGACGAAAGACGGTTTGTATTTTTTATTTCCTTTTCTTTTTTTTGGCCTAACTTGGAATAATTTGCCTAATTTTCCTAACTTTGATAAATTTGACTAATTTTTCTAACTTTGACAAATTTGACTAATTTTCCTAACTTTGACTAATTTGACTAATTTTCCTAACTTTGACTAATTTGCCTAATTTTTCTAACTTTGACTAACCTTATTCCTTTTACTTTTCAAAGGTCGGCTTTGCCGCCTTGCTCCTTTTACTTTTCAAAGGTCGGCTTTGCCGCCTTGCTCCTTTTACTTTTCAAAGTCGGCTTTGCCACCTTGTTTGTTTTATTATTATTATTATTATTTTACTTGTTAAAGGTCGGCTTTGCCGCCTTATTTCTTTTACTTGTTAAAGGTCGGCTTTGCCACCTTGTTTCTTTTACTTGTTATTTGTTTTAATTTTTTTTTATATTCTATATATACTTGTCAAAGGTTGGCTTTGCCACCTTGTTTGTTTTATTATTATTGTTGTTATTATTCTCTCTAACTTTTGTTATCTTATTGCTTTTTGACTTTATTTGAGAACTTTCTTGTGTAAAAAAAAAAAAAAAAACAAAAAGAGAGACAAATTGTGAGTGATGTATGAAGCAATCTAGAGACAAACGAGGGAGATTTATGAAAAAATCAGAACTAGAACCACAACAAGATTTTGCAACCGAAGAAAAATCAATTCTTGGTTCATCTTAATCTTCTAATTCTGATACAATGAGCCAACATGAGGACAACCCCGTTAAAACTCTAAAAGATTACTTGCATCCTACCCGCACAACCACACCATCATGTATCATATTTCCACCTAATACACCAAAATTGGACTTTCACCCTGGGATGATACATCTTTTACCAACTTTTTATGGTTTAGATAGTGAAAACCCGTATGTGCATGTTAGAGAATTTGAAGAAGTAGTGGGCACCTTTCATAGTCAGGCCAATGCCATAGATTCTGTCAGGTTAAAATTTTTCCCTTTTTCTCTAAAAGACAGGGCAAAGAGTTGGCTATACTCTTTAAGGCCGAGATCCATAGGAACTTGGACAGAAATGACCCAAGTGTTTTTTAACAAATATTTTCCACAACATAAGACTAATGGCCTGAAAAGACAAATTTCCTCTTTCTCCCAAAAAGATAGTGAAACCTTGTACCAAACTTGGGAGAGATTTAAAGAGTTGTTAAACATGTGTCCTCATCATGGGTATGAAAATTGGCGCTTGGTTAGTTACTTCTATGAGGGAGTAACAATTAGGGAGCGCCAATTTGTTGAGATGATGTGCAATGGGGAGTTTCTTCAAAAAGACCCTGAGGAAGCCTTAGAATTCCTCAAAGACTTAGCTGAAAAAGTCCACACATGGACTGGACCTAGTGCTACAGATAGCACAAATAGGTCACGATCTAGTGGAATTTACCATTTTAGGGAAGAGGACAACCTTAAAGCCCAATTAGAAGTCTTAACCAGGGAATTGGAAGTCTTGAAAACCAAAGATAGGAAGGTCACCCATACAGTTGCTAAAGTTGAATCACAAGATCCATGTTTTATTTGTGGAGGGGTGGAACACTTAGCTCAGGATTGTCCAACTTACAGTGAGATAAGAGGGGTGTACGAGGAACAATGTAACGCCTTAGGGATGTACAAAAAGCCTTATTCACCCTATTCTGAAACCTATAACCCTAGCTAGAGAAACCACCCAAACTTTAGTTGGAAATCTAACCCCCAAAACAACAACCAATGGAAACAGGAAAAACAACCACCCAAGTCTTATCAAGCACCTCAATACAATGCACCACAAGTTAGGAATTCCTTAGAGGACACCTTACAAGCATTTATGGAGGCTCAAAATAAGACGAACCAAAAACTTGAAATAGTTCTTACACAAGTGGTGGAAGAGAACAAGGAGATCAAAAGTCAAATCACTAAGCTAACTAGTGCTTTGACCATACAAGAGCGAGGTAAGTTTCCATCTCAAACTCAATCTAATCCAAAAGGGCAACATATGGCACAAGCCTCTACTTCTGACACACAAAATCTCAAAGAGGTAAATGCCATCACTACTCAAAGTGGTAAGATCTTAAATGAGCCTACATTGCCAATCAACACTACCATCGAAAACAAAGATGTTCTCCCACAAAAGGAGGACATTTTTGAGAAAGAACTTGAAAAGAAATTTTCGATTCCAGTGCCTTTTCCCCAAGCTCTCAGATCTAATGGGAAAAACTCGAAAGTTCAAGGTGAGATTCTAGAACACTTAAAACAAGTTAAGATTAATCTTCCCTTGTTGCATGTAATCAAATAGGTTCCGGCTTACGCCAAAGTTATCAAGGATCTATGCACTATCAAAAGAAAGCACCATGTCAAGAAGACTGCATTCTTGACGGAACAGGTAAGTGCAGTCATTGAACAGAAAACCCCACCCAAGTACAAAGATCCAGGGTGTCCTACAATTTCCTGCCAGATTGGGACACATGAAATCAGTCAAGCATTGTTAGACTTGGGAGCAAGTGTCAATCTCATGCCCTATTCGGTTTACTTACAATTAGGACTTGGAGAGATCAAACCCACATCCGTAGTTCTACAATTGGCCGACCGATCAGTCAAGAAACCACGGGGAATAGTGGAAGATGTTTTATTACAGATTGATAAATTTTATTACCTTGTTGATTTTCTTGTTTTGGATACTTAGTCTGTGGTTAATATGGAGTCCAAAATTCCTCTTATTTTAGGGAGACCTTTTCTTGCCACTGCTAATGCTTTTATTAATTGCAGGAACGGTCTCATGAAATTATCATTTGGTAATATGACTCTTGAGATGAATATTTTTCATATTGGAAAGCAACCACGAGAGGAGGACGATTGCTACCATTCATATATGATAGACACACTTATCTCAGAGGAGGCTTATAGAAAACAGGATTTTGACTCTTTAGACTACCTTCTTGATTCTGAATTTGAAGATTTATTTTATCCTGATGATACAACTAATGTGTTTGGTGTTTTTGACTCACAGGATAAAAGGACTCGATTTTGGCAACCACGCTTTGAAGAATTGCCTCGTGGAAGAGAGAAGCCAAAACCCTCTAACTTAGAGGCTCCAAAAGTTGAACTTTCTCCATTGCCCAAAGGTTTGAAGCACGTTTTCTTGGGAGCAGGTGATACCTTTCCTGTTATTATTTCTTCAGAACTTAGTGTTGAACAAGATGAAAAATTGATAAACTTGTTAAAAGAGCATAAGTCTGCACTAGGATGGACTATAGCTGATATTAAAGGTATTTCTCCATTAATATGCTCCCATAGAATCCATCTAGAGGAAGGTACCCAACCTCGTAGAGACCCCCAAAGAAGACTTAATCCAACAATGAAAGAAGTGGTAAAGAAAGAAGTCTTAAAACTATTAGATGCAGGTATAATCTATCCAATATTTGATAGTCAATGGGTAAGTCCAACACAGGTAGTGCCTAAGAAATCTGGAGTAACTATGGTTCAAAATGATAAAGGAGTGTCTGTTCCAAGTAGAGTAGTAACCGGATGGTAGATGTGCATTGATTATAGGAAATTAAATACAGCCACCCGAAAAGACTACTTTCCATTGCTTTTTATTGACCAAATTTTGAAACGTGTAGCTGGTCATCCCTTTTATTGCTTTCTCGATGGGTACTCAGGATATTACCAGATAGAGATAGCTCTAGAGGATCAGGATAAGACTACCTTCACATGCCCTTTTGGTACTTATGCTTTTCGTAGGATGCCATTTGGATTATGTAATGCACCAGCTACTTTTCAACGTTGCATGCTTAGTATTTTCTCAGACATGGTTGAAAAATGCATGGAGGTTTTTATGGATGATTTGACTGTTTTTGGTAACTCTTTTGATTCATGTCTACTTAACTTAAAATCTGTTTTGAGTAGGTGTGAAGAAAAAGGACTTGTGCTTAATTGGGAAAAATGTCATTTCATGGTGTCTTCTGGGATTGTTTTGGGACACATTGTTTCAGAAAGAGGAATGGAGGTTGACAAGGCTAAAATCGAGTTGATATCTAAATTACCTACACCCAAAACGATAAAAGATGTCCGATCTTTTCTAGGGCATGCTGGTTTTTATAGGAGGTTTATACAAAATTTTTCTTCTATATTTAGACCATTGTGTAACCTCTTATTGAAAGATGCTGAATTTGTGTGGACTCAAGCTTGTGAGGACGCATTTCAGACATTAATTGCCAAACTCACTACTGCCCCTATTATGCAGTCACCTGATTGGAGCCTTCCATTTGAGATTATGTGTGATGCCAGTAACTATGCTGTAGGAGCAGTCCTTGGTCAAAGAAGGGAGGGCAAACCCTTTGTTGTTTACTATGCTAGTAGAACCTTAAATGATGCTCAAATGAATTATTCTACTACTGAAAAGGAACTATTAGCTGTTGTTTTTGCCTTGGACAAATTTCGTTCTTATTTAATTGGTTCACCTATTACTGTGTTTACTGACCATATAGCTCTGAAGTACCTTTTTTCCAAAAAGGATGCTAAGGCCCGTCTAATTAGATGGATTCTTCTTTTGCAGGAATTTGATCTAACCATTAAGGACAAGAAGGGCGTCGAAAATGTTGTAGCAGATCATTTGTCCCGTCTTGAGTTCCATGATTCCACTAATGTCCAACCCATTCAAGATGATTTCCCTGATGAACATCTTTTCACTATAAGCTAAGTACCATGGTATGCACATATTGTAAATTACTTGGTTTGCGGGGAAGTTCCATCTAACTGGAGTGTACAAGATAAGCGTAAGTTCTTGGTTGAGGTGCGTAATTTTTATTGGGATGATCCTTATCTTTTCAAATATTGCGCTGACCAAATTATGCGACGTTGCATTCCTCAGAGTGAAATTGCTAGTGTCTTAAACTTTTGCCATGGTACTGCTTGTGGTGGTCATTTCTCAATAAAAAAGACTGCTGCAAAAATTTTACAGTGTGGACTCTATTGGCCCACTTTGTTTAAAGATACTAACAATTTTTGTCGTTCATGTGAAAGATGTCAAAAGTTGGGGGCTTTATCTCGCCGTCATATGATGCCTCTTAGCCCTATTCTTGTTATTGAGATATTTGACTGTTGGGGTATTGACTTTATGGGACCTTTTCCTCCATCTTTTGGTTATCTTTATATTCTTCTAGCTGTTGATTATGTGTCCAAATGGGTGGAGGCTATGGCTTGTCGTACTAATGATAACACAACCGTGGTAAAATTCTTAAAAGAAAACGTGTTATCTAGGTATGGTCCGCCACGTGTCATCATCAGTGACCAAGGGACACATTTCTGTAACTGTTCTTTTGAAGCTTTGATGCGCAGGTATGGTGTTCTTCATAAGATTTCCACCGCATATCATCCACAGACAAATGGGCAAGCTGAACTCGCAAATAGGGAGGTAAAGCAGATTCTAGAAAAGACTGTTAACCCGAATCGCAAAGACTGGTCTTTACACCTTTCTGATGCATTATGGGCTTATCGCACTGCGTACAAAACTATTCTAGGGATGTCTCCATATCACCTTGTCTATGGGAAAGCTTGTCATTTACCTGTTGAGCTAGAACATAAAGCTTATTGGGCTGTCAAAGCCCTTAACTTTGATTTGAGTGTTGCAGGTCTTCAAAGAAAGTTACAATTGTCTGAAATAGAAGAATTGCGGAATGATGCCTATGACAACTCCAAGATTTACAAGGCTAAGATGAAAGCGGCTCACGACAAACAAATCTTGAGGAAAAACTTTGAGCTAAATCAACGAGTTTATCTTTATGATTCTCGATTGCATTTACACCCTGAAAAGTTGAGATCTCGATGGACTGGACCATTTGTCGTAAAGCACGTTTTTCCCAATGGAGCGGTGGAGATTGAGGACCCCACTGATGGGCGAATTTTCAAAGTTAATGGGCAACGGTTGAAAATTTATGTAGAAAGGGAAAGTCAGTTTATGTGTCTCGAGGAGATCTCTCTTGAGCCTCCTGTCTATCCTAATTAATCAGGTTCTATCTGTCTCATCTATCTTACCATATCTTGACTTTTGTACCATATCTTGATTTTATTTTTGTTTTTATTATTTGGTTGTCCTTGCTTTTATTATTTTTCTACCCCATATCTTGACTTTGTCTTTGTTTCTATCATCTATTTGTACCATATCTTGACTTTATTTTTGCTTTCTTTATCTCATTGTCTTGCTTTTATTATATGTTTGTCCTATAATTTTTACTTTATTTTTTGTTTTTGCTTTTATTTTCTTTTGCGTGTTTTATTTTACTTCCCGGTTAAGTGGCGGATACGGTACTCCGTGACTAATTAAGTCGATTTTTTAGTTCCCTAAAAACTGTAACCCAAACAAAAATCGTGCATTCTTTTACCTTTCAAAATGGATACGATTCTTTCAAACCTTCGTAGACATTTTCCTTTTCTTCCTCCAAATGCATTGCTCAAAATTTACAAAGCACGGTTTGCAAGGTTAAAATTGCTAATGCTCATGGGTTTACCTGTTGATATACGATGGTTAATTGAAGCCAAAGTTCGATTATCTGGTGAATGTTCAAAAGCCTTTGTTTCTTTCATGCCTGGTTTGGGTAAAAGCTCTTACGCAAAAAAGCGAAGAGCAAATAAATTACAAGTTTGTCACAAATGTGCACGATGGACCTGTAACAAGCGATGTTGCTCTTTAGGATATGTGTCTGTCAATCGAGAAGATAAGATTTAGTTCATTAAGGATGGACTGAGTAAGAAGTCTCTAGATAATATCTTGTTGACTCTTGAGACGCATCCTTGTGGACTTGTGCATCGAGAGATTTTAATATTATGAACACAATTTCGGGAAGAGCAAGAACGCTATAGTCTCGGAAATCTGACTCAAAACGACCCTGGTTGCCAATTTATAAGAAAATTGGATGGAAAGCATATCCCCAACTCATAGAAGGTGTTTCAGCCGTTACTGGACGTAAAACCAGAGGAAGATGTGAGCCACAATCACAACTACCTGTACATATGCACGCTTGCTATTATTTTTGAGTTTCTATTTTATTTTTATTTTCAAATAGTTGAGCTACCTATATAGATGTCATTATTGTACCACCTTTTTGCATTCTATAAATACATCTCATGTTCTTTATTTGCATATACATAGTTAGTGAGTTGTATCAAAATGGAGGGAACCTCAGCTCGTCGATTCCGAAATATTTGTGTATTTAGTAGATCTCAGCCTGGTAATGATATAGCTTTTTTAGAAGCAGCTCATAATCTTGGTAAGGTTCTAGCTGAGAGAAAACTTCATTTAATTTATGGGGGAGGTAACCGTGGGTTAATGGGGTGTGTGTCAACAACTGCATACTCAAGAGGAAGTCAAGTTTTAGGCATTATTCCTAAAGCTTTAGTTAACGTTGCTAGGAAAACAGTTGGAGAGGAATTACAGGTCTCATCCATGCATAAACGCATAGCTCGTATGATTGTAAATGCAGATGCCTTTATTGCTTTACCAGGAGGTTTTGGAACAATGGAAGAAATCTTTCAAGTTGTCTCTTGGGCCACCAGAAACCCATAGGTTTGTTGAATGTCAATAATTTCTTTGATTGTTTATTGTGTTTTGTTAATCAAGCTGTGGAACAAAGGTTTATCTCACAATCAGCACAACGGATCCTTGTCTCTGCCTCAACTGCTGATGAACTAATTGATAAATTGCAAGCTTTTGTTTATGAACCAGACCCTGAAGCATCTCAAATTAATTGGTCAGTGGAAATGAGCAATAAGAGAAAATTGGATCTGACACTTCGTTTGTAACTTTTCTTACTTTTGGCTTTGTTCACAATATTTTATTAAGTGTTTTTCAGGTTTGTTTCTCTTGAATAACTGAAGCTTCAGGTGATGTCTCCTATACTTTCTCTTTCTACATTTAAACATTGAGGGCAATGTTTCGTTCTGGTTAGGGGTAGATAGGAGGCATATGTTTTGCATTGCATTATCTCTTGGTCTGAGAATGGCAGTGTAAAGAGTTCATTATCTCTTGAGACGCATTCTGGATCTATTAGATCCAGAATGGCAGAGTAGGGAGTATAGTTTTGACCTCTTGAAACGCATTCTAACTAGTTGATTTGTTTTTTATTTTTGAATTATATTTCATGCACAGCTGCTTATTGCATGTTTTCTCAGTAATTCTTGTCTAAATGGGTTTGTTTTTCTATCTAGGTATGATTTTAAAATTATTGGTTTGAATTATCTTTTCTATTTAGGTTATCAAAGAATGATTTCTGAAATTATTTTGAGCACAATGTTAAGCCTTGTGGTAAGATGAATGATTCAATGTATATAGCCAAGAGAATTCTCATGTTTAAGTTCACATTTTTTTAATCTCACACATCTTTTGTGAGTGAGTGGAGAGTTTGAGAAAACAGCTTATGAACTTTCATTGATCCTTTGAATTGATTAATCCTTGTTTAGAATGTCATTACTCGAATTGAGCTAAGGGACGATTCAAGATGAAATTTCAATTCTTGTGAAAAAAAACATAAAAAAAAGAAAAAAAAAAGAGAAGAAGTTAGTTCGATTCAATAATGTCTTCATTCAATTTTAGAATATAGAAGTTTTATGAAGCAGTCTTTTCTCATCAAGCTGTATTGATTCACTCAAGATAAATGAAGTCCTAAAGGTAGCATGTTGCAAGAATGGTTTGATTCTAAACATTGGATTTTCCTATCTTTGGATCAATGTTAGTTGTCTGTCTGTCTTTAAATGTGACCTTTCCTTGAGTGTTTATTCTATTTTCCAACTCCATGAGAGAAATCATAGCCTTTTTAAACAGTCGTTGACCTGTGAGGATATGGAGTTGAGGCTTTTACATAGAGTAATTTTCAAGGCTATATGTGTTGCGGTTCGTGGTAAGAAGGTTTGGCTTGATTCACATGTGCTCAGTTTTGGAAGTTATGATTGAAACGACCTTTATAGCAATTGTGATCTTGAACTGACTTTTTGTTTGAAATGCTGAAGTAGTTCTTCATGTTTCATTTACGCTTGAATTGCTAGGGACTAGCAATAAGCTGGCTGGGGATTGTGATAAACGCATGAAAGTACACTCTTAAGCATAAATAATTAATGCTAATTGGACAGTATTATAAAGCTTTTATGATATTTTAGCATAATTATTTTGCTTATGCCTCTTTTACATTTGTTTCATTTCTTTTGCATTTTCTTTAGTTTTTATCTTGAAATAAAGTATTGTCCTTAAATTGTGATTAATGGAAATCATTTTTTCAGGTTTAATAAAATGGACACAACTCTCAATCTATAGATCAAAATGGAGAGATTATTGAACCTGGAGCAACATGTCTCAATTTTACACAAAGTTGAAGAACAATCAAAAGCCCAAATCCAACATTTGATGGGCCGAAATTGAGACACAACAAAACCAAATTGTAGTTGTTTCTCAGCCCGACCCATGTCCAGTATTTGGGCCATATCTCAGAGAATACTTGTCCAAATTGCATGAATCTGGTGGCCCTGGAAAGCTGAGACAAAATGCTACAATTTCATGCTTTCCACAAAGCCCAATTGGTCCATTTGGTGGTCAAAAATCAGCTATAAGTTGGTGGAATGTTTGGTGGCCGACAATGTGGAAAAATTGGTAGAGGTTTGGTGTAATAGTTCCATTTCATCACCTATTTAAGGACAACTTGAGGAATTGAATGGGGAGAGAAAAAAATCATTTGAGTTCACATTTTATCATTGTATATTACAATTCTCTCTTGTATTTTCTTTTTAGAAATGATAAGAATGAATTGTAAGTTAGGCTAGAACTCTTGGTAAGGCTAGAGATGAACTTGTATGTGTAGTTTATCTATTTCTCCACTTTCATTCTACCTCAAGGGCTATAAAGATTGTATGTTTGTTTATGTGTTAAACTCTTTCTCATCTTGTGATTTCTTTTTAATCCAGAAATTATAATTCTCAATTTCATATAAATTCAGTCATGCTTTCTTTATGTGATTCATGTTGAATTATAATTGTTACTGGTAGTTTCGTTTTATGAGTTAGTCCTTTACTACAATATTGTCATATGATATATTGTCGCTCTTGGATAACTTGTAAGGATGAATGTTGTTGGTAAATATTGCTTGTAAAGAGTTTATGCATACCAAATACATGTGTTTATCATTTATGCTATACTATACATATTTTCCGATTGATTGTTTGGGATGTGAAACTTTCAATTGAGTTATAATTATTAAATCAAAGTGGGGATTAGATTTACAAAACATATAAGTGATTCTCGATGCCTTACTTCTTAATTACCATCGATTGTTTCCAATTATTAAACACTGAATTTTCTTTAGAACTAATCACTTCAAAGTTAAATTTTACATTTTTATTATCTTTTTAATATTTTTGTTTTACGAACCTCTTTTATCGAAGGCCTCCTTGTGGATTCGACACCTCAACGTATACTACAATAACCGCGGTATATTTTGGGCGTAACCAGCAGCAGATGGATTTAATCCACTCAGGACTATGTCCATAGCACATAGTACATGGCCTATTGTGTTGATTCCATACAACTTACCTCCTTGGTTGTGTATGAAAAAAACTTTTTTCATATTATTTGTGCTAATTGATGGTCCAAAAGGTCCTAGAAATAAAATTGATATCTATATGCAGCCGTTGATTGATGAATTAAAACAATTATGAAGTGAAGGTGTACTAACCTATGATGCATCGTGTCAACAAATGTTCAAGCTACATGCAGCATTATTATGGACTATTAATGACTTTCCAGCATATGCTAATCTATCGGGTTGGAGCACCAAAGGTGAGAAAGCATGTCCCTGCTGTTTGGAAAATACGGTATCTAAATGGTTGTCTCATAGTGGAAAATTCTATTACATGGGTCATCGGCGATACTTGCCCAGTACTCATAGATTTCGAAGGGATAGGATATCGTTTAATGGGAAAGCGGAATTGGGACCACCTCCAACTTGCTTGTCTGGTGTTGATGTAAAAAGACAATTAGAAAATGTTCTAAACGAATATAAGATGGAAGACCTTTAGAGAAGAGTGAATAATTCTAAAATGACAAATCAAGCAAACATTTGAAAAAAATGCATTTTCTTTGAACTACCATATTGGGAGCATAACTTGATTAGACATAATCTTGACGTCATGCACATTGAAAAGAATGTATGTGATAATATACTCTGGACATTGTTAGGGGATTCGAGGAAATCAAAAGATTCATTGAAGGCTCGACTTGATTTGGCGGATATGAAAATTAGGAAAGCACTGCATCCTCAACAACGCGGTGCTAACAAATTGTATTTACCTCCTGCATGCTTCTCAATGAACAAAGATAATAAAGATGTCTTTCTTAGTGTGTTGAAGAAAGTGAAGTTACCAGATGGTTATGCATCAAATATTCGACAGCGTGTTCACATGAAAGAGCGGAGCATTTCAGGTTTGAAAAGTCATGATAATCATATTTTGATACAACAATTGCTTCCTCTTGCTGCTCGAAGGTCTTTGCCAAAAAATGTTATTGTTACTTTGATTGAGTTAGCAAACTTTTTCAAGCAACTGTGCTCCAAAGTGAATACTGCAGATGACTTAAACTCTATTCAACATCGAGTTGTGCTTACACTGTGCCATCTTGAGAAAATTTTTCCACCTTCATTCTTTGATATAATGGAGCATTTGCCCATTCATCTTGCTCAAGAAGCATCTTTAGCGGGACCGGTACAATTTTGATGAATGTATCCTATTGAAAGGTATTATTAAATCATATGTTACCTAATTTTCTTTTAACTTCCATTCTTATCAACGAATATATATTTAGAAATCTTTCGAATTCTATAGGTATTTACTAACTTTGAAGAGATATGTGCGCAATCGTGCACACCCGGAGGCTTCTATTGCTAAGGGATATCTACTGGAGGAGTGCATAAATTTTAGCTCAAGATATCTTGATGAGGTCGAAACTAAATTTAATCGAGGACCCCGAAATAAGGATGGTACCTCTAGTGAAAGAGAGCATTTTGAACTTGATCATGTCTCTTGGGTTCAAGCACATAGATATGTGCTAGTTAATACACCTTATATTGATCCCTTTCGAGAGTAAGATATGCATCATCATTTCTTTTTCTAAGCAACTTAGTGAAGTTGACTTGCATAGTTAGTAATGTCTTTTGATGTCTTCTCACACAGGAAGCATCTAAATGAACTTCAACGACAAATGCCCCATTTTACTATTCATGAAATCCATAAAGAGCATAACAAAACCTTCCATGAATGATTTCAAAGTCATGTATGTGTTAGTTATCTATTGAAGTGCTACCATTATGCTGACTTTTGATTCTAACTATGTGTTCCTATAGGTTCACTCCTTACAAGAGACCTCAAATGTATCATTGTCCAAGGAAATCATCAATTTAGCTAATGGGACTAAATCGGGCGCATATCGTTATAAATCTTATATTGTTAACGGCTTCAAATTTTGAACCAAAGACACAGATAAGCACAAAATAACTCAGCAATGTGGTGTTATTTTGAAGGCTGATACCATGAGCTATGCTAGTGCACGAGATAAAAATCCTCTTTCAGGCAGTGTTACATTTCTTAGAGTGTTAACAGATATAATTCAAATTCGTTATGTCAATGACATGACTTTTATGTTGTTCAAGTGTGATTGGGTTGATAATCGGATTGGAAAGAAGTGTGATGAATTTGACTTCACGATGGTTAATTTTAATAATCTATTATATAAAGATAATCATGTGGATGATGAACCTTTCATTTTAGCAGAACAAGCTGAGCAAGTTTGTTATATTCAAGATCCAATGGATGAAGATTGGCATGTTGTGCTTAAAATAACAATGAGAGATACATATGATTTCAATTCCAAAAGTTCATCTACCGTAAACATGGTGCCACAAGTTGAGCTATATACATAACAAGAATTTGATGAAAGAGGTTATTTTCGTGAGGAAGATGTTCAATGGGCTAGGCAAGGATTTGAAAGCATAACAATTATCATCAATACAGAAGACAATAATGATGGGATGGACGATATTGATTGACTACTCTTTTGGGCATGCTCTTTTTTTTCTGTCATTTTGTATCTTATTTTGGTTTTGCAGGGCATTTGTCATATATCCTCCCTCGAATAGGTGTAAAAACAATTTTTTATGAATGAAGTAAATAGTTTGTTCTTTTTTGTTTTTCTTAAACGGATTGTGATTTTTTTTATATGCATATGTTTCATATTATGATATATACAAAATGATGTTAACATGGTTATCTATTTTTGTTTTTTTGTAGGTAACTATGCCACCAAAGAGACATCGAGATATCTCAATAGAGAGTATAATACAACGGGAAGCAGAATCTCGACGACAATTGACATCTTCCCAAACTCAGACAAATAACGGAGAGCAAGGTATCTACATAAATAACATTGCTTTATTAATTAATATGTAAAGTTGTTTTCTCATTTGTTTATTTGTTTTTCAGATGATGGTGGTACGTCAAAGGTTGTAAAAGGTCGTGGATCAGCTCGCACTATTCGTGAGTAGGGAACAGGGCAAAGGTTGCATGTAGAGTTTAACTCTCAGTGGCAACCAATAAATGCAAACAAAGATAAATTTACCTCCCAACTTGGAATCATAGCAAAGAATGGCAACATGGCTCCACTGACTTGTCCGCGATGGCAAAACATGCCACAACATCTTTTTAGATGACATTTGGAAAGAAGTAGAGGTGAGTAATTTATATGAAATTCTTGGGCTATAACATATTTTTTGGTATCTATATTAATCTATTATGATTTGTGGTTGTAGGATAATACAGATGTTCCTGACGAGTATAGAGTTCATTGTCTAAAAGCAGTTGGGAATCTTTGGAGGGATTGGAAAGCTCGTGTCAAGAGAGATTATTACAAGAAGTTTGATACAGATGAGGATCGGTTAGCTTTCACTCCTCCTAGAGTTAACCCGGACCAGTGGCCTATTCTTGTAGCCTATTGGGGGACGAGAGAAGCCAAAGTATATGTCTAACTCAACACATGATATATATATACCCAAATAGTTATTTGTAAGTAGTTATAAATTCTGTAATACGTAAATTTTTGAAATTGTTTGTATTATCGAAAGTTGCAGAGAAGAATAAGATAAACCGTGCACAACAAGTTGCACTTCATCGCACAGGTCGTTCGTCGTTTGCCCAGAAGCGAGAAGAGGTAAGTTTTGCATAACTTTGTATATGTTTTTATCTATATGCTATTTATTTATTAGTTATGAAGATGCTACTTCAATTGAGATATGAAGGAAGTAGTTGTCTTTCTATTATGTTACCATGTATTGCTTAGAAATGGGATGTTTTTATTTTTTATGATGTTTTTGATAAGTAACTTCACTTTCTAAGTACTTGTACATCATGATAAAGCTTTATATTTGTTGTTTTTTTTTTGGTTAGATGATAAGAAAGGGCGAACAAACTGATCGTATTAGTGTCTTCATCAAAACTAGAACAAAAAGTAATGGAGAAATAGGTGATGATGAAAGTGTAGAAATAATAGTAAGTTCTACAATTCTTTGAACCTATATTCATCTAGTATGTACGAATTTATTTTGCTTATTGTTTTATCTTCTTTAACTTGTTATTTGTTTTGATAATGTTGTAGAGTCAATTTAATGAGAGTTTGTCTCAATTTACACAAGAGCAACAAACTCAAGAAGTGAGAGAAGAGGTATTTGGAAACGTAATAGAACCTGATCATCGTGGCTATGCTCGAACATACAGTTATGGTCCATCTCCGATTGACATTCACGGATGTAGCAGCTCATCTGATAATCAATTGAGGGAACAATTTAGTGCCTTACAACAAGCACACAAGAATTTGAATGCTGCTCACAACAACTTGCAGGAAGAATACAACAACTTGAAGATGACGCATGTTGAAGTCCTTTCCTTTCTACAGGAGACGTTTCCAGAATTTGCATAGCGGCATGCAAACAGATCGGTATTCACATATTTCCATAAAAGTTGAAAGTTTTGGATGATTCATATTTTAACTTGCGTTTGGTATTCTTTTTTCTGAATAGGTTCCAGATGCTTCAAGTGGACATCAAAGTCGTTTTCACCTTGATAGTCATGGAACAAATAATATCACACTTGACCCATCAGATGAGGAACATGAGTACGTATAAACAATCTTATTTGTTCAAAATTAAATAATCTTATTAAATGAATATTATCTAAGTTACAAATTTATTCTGGCAAGTAAGTTCAAGTTTTGTGGTTTGCACTTATGTGGAGGTTGATGAACTATTAGAGATGTTTAACTATTTGCTTATTAGATGTGTTAAACTATGTGAATTATGATACAGTTACATTTGATTTGTTTATTACAATATGTTTAAAACCACTTAAATGAGATGCTTTTATATTTCGAATTACCTTTATATTAATATTGAATGCTTATAATTATTGAAATGTTATGTAATAATATTTTTTTAGGCAGCTGAACTCAATTTGTGAACAGCAGGTACGGATTAATTCAAAAAAAATTGTTGACAAAAATAAATAAGCTTTTTACAGCGGTTACAAATCGTCACAAATAAATATCATAGCAAACATATACGACGGTTTTGTTGTTCGTTGTAAAACGACTGTACCATTTTACGGCGGTTCCATGTTCGACGTAAAATTTTTTTTACGGCGGTTCTAATGTTCGACGCAAAACATGTTTGTACGGCGGTTATTAGGTTCGACGAAAGAAATGTTTTTGCGGCGGTTTTAAAGTTCGATGCAAAAAATGTATTTGCGGTGGTTTATAACCGCCGTAAAAAGGTATGGCAAAAGCAAAGTTAATTTCGTTGGATTTTTTTATGTCGAATAGAAGAACCGCCGTATAAAACTATTTACGACAGATAGAAACCGCCGTAAAAGGTTTTACTGCAGTTGCTTTTATGGCAGACAAAAACCGCCGTAAATACCATTTTACGACAGTTTTTGTCCATCGTAAATAGTGTATTCTGTTGTAGTGTATATAGTAAGAGTGAGGAAGATCATTTAGATCATCCTAAGAAAATTTTCAATACCCTTAGGAATGAGAAGATGTACATCAATCTTAAGAAATGTTCTTTTATGCAGTCTCAAGTCCTTTTCTTAATATTCATAGTTTCTTCAGAGGGTATAAAAGCTGATCCTAATAAGATAAAAGCTATTACATCGTGGCCTACGCCTAAGACTTTGTCTGAAATTCGTAGTTTCCATGGATTAGCTTCTTTTTATAGGAGATTCATTAGGGAGTTTAGCACCATTATGACACCCATCACTGATTGTATGCGAAAGGGTGAATTTCAATGGACCTCTGCAGCCACTAGAGCGTTTGAGCTTGTTAAGCAACGTATGACTCAGGCCCCTGTTCTTAGACATCCAGATTTTTCTAAAGTCTTTGAAGTAGCTTGTGATGCCTCAGGAGTACGTATAGGAGAAGTCTTGAGTCAGGAGGGTCACCTATTGCTTTCTTTAGTGAGAAACTCAATGAGGCTAAACAACGATATTCTACCTATGATAAAGAGTTCTATGCTATTGTTAGATCTCTACAACATTGGTAGTATTATCTTTTGCCTAATGAATTTGTCCTTTACTCTGACCACCAAGCGTTGAAATATCTTCACTCCCAAAAGCGATTAAATGAGAGACATGTCAAGTGGTCTGAGTTCCTTCAAATGTTCACATTTGTCCTTATACACAAGCCAGGAGAGGATAATAAGGTAGTTGATGCCCTTAGTAGAGTCATGTATACCCTTCAAACCATGTAAGTTGAAATTATAGGATTTGATAGGATGAAGTCTGAGTATCCCTCTTGTCTTGATTTTGGCATCATTTATAAAGAACTCTTAGATAATAACCGTAGAGATCATATAGATTTTATCATTCGCGATGGTTACCTTTTTAAGGGTTTTCGTTTATGCATTTCTTGTACTTCTATGAGAGATTTTCTAGTTTGAGAAATACATGCTGAAGGATTAACTGGTCACTTAGGGAGAGATAAAACCATAGCCTTAGTTGAGGATAGGTTTTATTGGCCATCATTAAAGAGGGATGTTGCTAGGATTGTATCTCAGTGTCGTACTTGTCAACTAGCTAAGGCTAGAAAACTTAATCAAGGGTTATACACCCCACTCCCTGTTCTTTACCTTCCTTGGAGAGATGTTAGTATGGATTTCCTTTTAGGACTACCTAAAACTACGAGAAAGCATGATTCTATTTTTGTTGTGGTTGATAGGTTTTCTAAAATGGCTCATTTTATCCCTTGTTCTAGGACTAGTGATGCTTCACATATAGCTCAACTACTCTTTAGGGAGATTGTTCGTCTCTATGGACTGCCTGTGTCTATTGTGTCTGATAGAGATGTTAAGTTTGTTAGCTAATTTTGGAAGACACTTTGGAAGCTATTTGGTACATCTCTTAAGTTCTCTTCAGCTTATCATCCTCAAACAGATGGCCAAACTGAAGCGGTTAATCGTAGTTTGGGGAACTTGCTTCGTTGTGTGGTAGGCGAGAAGTTAGGTAATTGGGATTTAGTGTCACCTATGGCTGAGTTTGCTTATAATAATGTTGTTCATAGGTCAACTGGTAAAAGTCCATTCATGATTGTTTATGGTATTGCACCCCGCCGACCTATTGACCTTGTTCGCTTACCTTCTCATTACCCTTCTTTAAATTTTGCTACTGATTTTGCCACCCATATGCGTGATGTGCATGTTGAGGTTAGACAAAAGATTTCCTTGAGCAATGATAAATATAGGTCTGCTGCTAATCTGCATCGTAGATAAAAGGTTTTTAAGGAAGGTGATTATGTCATGGTTTTCCTTGATCCTTCTCGCTTTCCTAAACAAACTAACAAGAAATTACAAGCCTGTGCCCCTGGTCCATTTAAAGTTAATCGTAGGCTTGGTTCTAATGCTTATTTACTTGATTTGCCTTCTGATTGGAGTATCAATCCAATTTTTAATGTGGCAGACTTGTTTCCTTACCGAGGACATTTCGAGCCTCCAACTGTTTTTGATGTTTCTGCAAGTTCTCCTCCTGTTGTTGTACCTCGTTTGCCTCCATTTGATCCTCCACCGGATGATGAGGTTGAACGAATTTTGGACGACCATTTTGTTGCTTCTGCTACTGGTGGTTTTCGTAGTTTTCTTGTTCGTTGGAAGGGACGACCAGCTGACGATGATACTTGGCTTCCTGAGGATGAGCTCCGTCGCATCAACTCCCGTGCTTTGGATTTTTATTTGCAATCCCACTCGTCCGGAGACGAGTCTTTCTAAGTCGACGGGAATTGATGTAGCATGATTTATTTTATTATGAGGGTTAATATAGTCTTTTAGTATTTATGAGAAATTATCAGTTTAGGGATTTTGACTCAAATTAGAGATCTTGACTTTTCCTAATTTGATTCAAACCTAAATTGTTAGTTTAGGGATTTTGACTTAAATAGGATTTTGACTTTCCTATTTTCCAATATGTCTTGATTAGTATAAATATAGGGTTTAATTATTTTGTTAGACAATTATTATTCAAACATTATTTTGAAATATCAAAGAAATATTTAGATTGATTGTGTGTGAGTGTTGGTTGATTGTGTGTGAGTGTGAGTTATCGTTGAGTGTTTTTGAGTTTAGTTTGTTCTTGTACGGGTTCCCCGTCATATTGATTATACCAAAATGGCTAAAGAAAGCTTTGAGAAACAACGCAATTAGTAATCACACATAAAAATTAACTACACTTATTAGTAACACTTCCAGTTTAAAATTAAAGTACCTTGCATTTCCTCCTCATAGAACCCATGTGGAATACGACCAATGTACAAAACTGTAGCTTTATTTACGAGTGGCTTTTCTTCAGGCAGCTTCCGCCCCGGTCCACCCTCTAGCGGCTTCAATGCATAAACAAAAATAAATTAATAATAGAGATTCACCAACATGAAATTCATATAGGTAGCACTCAGGGTGTTATTCAATAAATCTTTAGCATAAAAAACTGCTATAAGAGAAAGTACCCGTCAAGTGTTTAATTAGTATGCAAGTTTTCAAGTGCTTCTTTTAATCCAAAAAGCAATTTGCCACCTATCAAGAGCTTCTCAAAAAAAAAAATTGATAGCAAAAATAATTCTTATCAACTTCAGAAGAATTGAAAGTGCTCTTATAGAATGAAAAGTAGCATAACAAGAAATCAACAACTTCTTTCTTGCCAGCATCGAGAAGTGATAACCAGGAAGAAGCTTTACTTAAACTCTTCTTCAAAGCTTTCTTTTGCTTGGCCCCCATATTCACTACACAACGATTTGCGTTGCACCTGAATCAAGATTCGACACTTACCTGTAGCTAGCTGTAGAGAAGAAAGAGGGGCTCCACTCGTCGGGAACCGAATGTCAGAAGCTAGGGTTTAGAAAACCCATTATAAACTGCTGGATTGGTAAGATTTCGTTGGGCTTGAATATTTTGTTGACTGGTGTGAGCCATTTTCTAAGGCAACCCATTGTAATCACTTGCAAATGGGATAATCTCTGAACCACCCCTGAAGTTTAGCCTAACATACAGAAAGTGTCTTATACAAATCTATTAGTGCAGTCCCTAATAGATAAGTGTTTGCAATTAAGCTTCATCCTAGTCTAGCTAGCGGATTCCGTTAGCTTTTAAATTAACATTTAAGGGTAGAACAAGTAATTTACAAATTACTATTCTATTATATTCCACTAATTTAATTAAACTTAATTTAAATAAATAAACTCAAAGATCCAAAAATTAACAACTAAAACAACTAAAGTTGGGTGCTTGGTTGTTGAGAAGCAACTTCCATGCTTTGGTAGATAGGGATGGCAAAATCCAAGTGCGGGTGCGGGTTTTACATTTCAGCACACAAACTGGATTATGTATTTTTATCCCCGGACACCGAATTTTCTCCGAAAATTTTGCATGTGATGCGGGTGCGGGTTTATCCGGATATGTAATTTCTCTCCCCGCACCCAGTTTTTACCTAGAAAAATTCTCCAGATTTTCTCGGATTGTGCATACTTTAATTTAAAAAGTAAGAAAAATTTGTTGCTTTAAGAAGCAAATTAATTGTGCTTGTTTTGCTAACCCAATAATTTGGCCCGATTTTAAAGAGCAAGTTAAAGTATTTATCAATTTTATGAATAAATTAATTGGCTCATCTACATGGCAGGGGGCTTGGCTGGAAATGTATAATCAAAGGAGGAGGGCATGGTTGAAGCAGCTTTAGAAGGAAGGGATCAATATTAATGTGCTGGGTGTTAGGCTATGTAATTTTATGAGTACTAATAGACTGCTATAAAAATGGATGAAAGAGATTTTAAAATTCCACTTGTAGTTGTTTACACATTCAGAGTTGTTGGGAAATTTTTTTGAAGTCTTAAGTTTTGTACGTGTCATTGAGATTTACCATCACTCTAACAAACAAAGGGTCAATCTCAATGGAGTAAGTCATTGAGGCAATGTCATATTCTCATCTTGTTATTAATGTATTATCCAATGTCAAAGACGAATTGCAATAAAATCAAAGAAAAAAAATATGTTAGCATGCGTGCTGTGTATACATGAACATATTAGTATATTACTTCTCAAGCAAAGAAAATTTTAACACATGACAAACAATAATATTATAAATATTATAAAACATTGTTATATTATCTAAATAATTTTAAATTTTTAAAATGTAATATATTTTCCGGTACAGATGCGGGGAAGGGAGGGTGTATACCGCACCTGGATGTAAACATAAATTTTTTACCCATCCCCGCACTTGAACCCCATAAATCCGGGTAAATTTATCCCCAGAAAATCCGGGTACCCGGACTATCCGGTTTTTTTTGCCATCCCTATTTGTAGATACTCAACCCATGTAAGGAGGAGCATGAACCTCTAGCAAAATCATAAACAAGCTCGTAAGACAAACGAAAATAACAAGCAAAACAAGTTTAGAAAGATTATAAATGTAATAGATGGAAATTTCTGAAAATTTATCTTAATTACAAGCAGATTTGTCTAGTCTTCACAACAAAGCTTTAATGAAAATTATCACCTAATAAATATTAATATTTTATTTATGGCAAAGCATGAAACATCTAACATACCTCTACGGTGATAAGGAATTTTTTTGATAAGTGGAAAAATGCCTTTCATTTCTCTTTTAAGGCCTTTTTATTTTACAAACTGAACAATTGGAACCTGATTTCGTTGACTTCACAATGCAAGAATTGAAACCAAACAATAATAACAAACTATCGTCAGTTTTTCCTTTTAAAATAAGGTAATAAGGGAAAAAAATTAATCAAATAGAACTTACTTGTCGAAGACGGGATTGCACACCTCTTTTAGACTCAATTACACACCTCTTTCTCTTCCAGTTCTTTCTCTACAATTCCCTCACTTACATTAAAACTCACTCCACAAAATCCCCAAATCCAACATTTTCAATTTCCCAAATCCAAATTTTAATTACACGTTATAGCCTTTCACCTTTCACAATAATAATAATAATAATAATAATAGAAATTAAAAAAAAATTGTCCTAGCTTAGCCTCCTCACGCATCTCACTGTTGCTCCAACCGTGCATCATTGGCCTTTGTCCATCCCCGCAAGCCATCCAATCACCACCGGACTTTCCCAGCCACCATCACAACTGTAGTTAGCCGTCATTCAAAACCTATAGCTGCATCTTTCTTCACCGTCAAATCTACCGAAATACGGTGAGTGAGAGGTCACCTTCACCTTCTTTCAACTTGTCCTTGACCAATCTACAAAGCCCAAGAAAGAAATTGTAGGTGTGATCAAGGTGTGGTGGAGTCGAGAGTGGCAGATGTGGGTACTGAGAGTGGAAGGATTTAGGCTTTTGGGGTAGAGAAAGAGACGCAAGAGCTGCATTATATATATTCGTATAAGAGACTTTCTGTATAATAATTAGTTAAATTTCATAAGTGGTTTGTAATATTATCCCCTCACAAATTGAGTACATGAGCACGCATGTTGAGAAAATATATTGTTGTTGATAGCAATTATTTGAAATAAAAATAATTGATTACGTTATTAAAAAATGAATAAATAAAATTGTTGTGCCACTTTTCTTCCATTCTATAAGAAATAATCTATTATTTAATTTATTTTTTTGATCAGAATAACTTTTAGAAAAATGATTGAGGCTTTAATTAGGAGAAGAAATAGAATAAAGTTGAAATAAAAAGAATAATGTAATTTTATAAGATGGGATTGAAGCAGAAAAATGTGTAAAACAGAGAATTATTAACTTATTAATTTGTACTTGTGTACACCGGACTGGGTATGTAACATTTTGACTTTTTTAATTTTTTTTCTAAGTTAATTTACACTTATTTTCAGAATAACTCAGGATATTGGCAAGGTATTATTACGATTACATGCTAGGACAAATGAAAAACAGGAGTTGAAGTCTGATACAGAGAGTACTTGCATTGCATGCAATGAAACGATTAAAATCGCTCATAAAATAGAACACGCACAACACAAACTGCAAACAATCAGATTCAAAGTCTTTACGATTTTACGATATACATAATTAGCCAACCTCACCAAATATATCAGTATTAATCTCCTGCAACTTTGGAACAACTATATAACTTTCAGTTACAGGGATAAGTAGCAAATAGCAAGCAGCTTTGTGGTTAGTTATCTCCCTCATGCCCCTTTTTCCATGAGCACGGTTGTGGGCATAAGCAGCAGGTACCACAAACACCACCACCTTTCAAACTATTGACTCTATAACGATATATGCCGTTCAGCAATTGATCAAAGATGTACAAATCAGACTGATTTTGTTCCAATAATGGATAATGGAACATGAGACTTGCAAGCAGTAAACCTGCAGCTTCCGTATGTATTGTGCATTGGTTAAGCTGGGAAGGAATACAAAATTTAACATCCCATGTTAGCCGTGTTACCTCATTTTCTGGTAAAACAAGCAAAATATGCATTTCAAGTATATAACCTGCCACAAAATTTCAGATGCAAATTAGGACTTTGGTTGCTGCTATTACTGCTACATTAACTACAAAGAAAGCAAATGGGTATTGCCAAACCCCGACATATCACCAAAGCTACAAATTTACAGTATAAAAAATTTAGTTCTAGAAAGCAACGGCAAAGAAATTTAATTTCAAAGCTATGACATAAAGAGCACTTGAGCAGGTGTACCTGTATAATTAGCTAGGGAACTCCGCTCCAGTTACTGTATGGACAATTCATCCCTATAGATTAGTCAATAGTGTTGGTGCTGGGAAGGCTGAAAATGGGACTACTGAGTAATTGTTGCAAAGTTTCCATAATATTGGAGAAAGAAGGGCGGTTGTCAGGGTCACTGTAGCATAATCCAAGTGCATAATCAGAAAAAGGGTAAACCAGTGAATTATGACGTGAAAAAGTACTTAATCCTGGCTAGAGTTTCAAAAAGATGAACTTGTATGGCAAACTGAAAAAATTGGACAATTGAACTCTAGGAATTGATTTAATTGGCTGTAAACTTACTCTGCCCAGCAGCTCTCGATCAAGGCAGCCAGAGCCGGATTTACGCTGTCTGGAATCTCAAGCCTTTTACCCCTGAAACCAACAGCTGCAATAACCTGCAAATGGTCACATGCCACACTTACTGAGTTACATACTGACATGAAACATGCAGACTCTTCAGTATCATCCTTTGACACAATCCACGACTGGGAAGAATGGAAATTAATAAAAAGATAATCAATGGATATTAATAAAAAGATAATCAACCAATACTTGAAGACCTGCTGACAGTTGGACTCCTCTCTAATGACACGCCACTTTATCAGCATGACAACAACAAAAACTCCGGCTGTCAATCACAAGATGCATAGCAGCATACGGTATGCCATGATGCTCCAACACACAGGAGATATAGCATACCTTAGGAGTCATAAACTTTCTACCAAATTTATTTATTTGAATGGTGATATAGATTGTTGCAATTTGAATTATTGAATGGACAACTATTGGAAGCATTAAAACAAAGCTAAAAACTCAGATAGAATCCAACTTATATGCAAATACTAAAAAGAATAAATCATAAGTTTGAATATTATTAACATAGCTATTGATGTTTTATTGTAATGATATTCTCAGAACTTTTAGCCACAATACCTCAGATGCAACAGGTAATTGGCTGCACCACCAATATTGACTGTTATGAATTAAATGTTTCCACGCCAGTCTGGGCCAAAAAGTTGTTCGCAAGTTGCAAGAATGGTATTCTACCTTTCTGTCTCGTATATAATGAAGAACTAGTTTCAAAAATATTATCTAATACTAGATACAACAACTGGCAATCATTTTTTCTAAATCCCTATTTGGCAATCAGCAGTCAACTAGTCCTTCAAAGGAATAGTTAATAGGCTCCACTACTAAAATTCTTTACCTCCAACAAATTCTCTTCCTACCTTTCTTTTTTTCTTTTTTCCTTTTTTTTTTTTTGATAACAGTTACCATTCAACAGCTTATCAAATCAATCATAATGTTTAGACATCTGAAGTCATCAACAAACATCAACTTTCTTTGATTCTTTGTCAATAGATTCATTGAAGAAATAAGATTTGAAGCTAGGTAACAGATAATTGACCTGCATAGGAGTTAAATTTCTCCAAGGTTGCTGCAGAGTTACGAGTTCCCACAAGACCACACCAAAGCTGTAGACATCAGATTTCTCATTCGACCGCTCCTCACGGAGTACTTCTGGTGCCATCCACTCTGGCTATTAAACAGAACAGGATAAGCTTTAACATCTGCAGTCATCTCATGCTCACATTACATAAAAATTACATAAGTTAACAAACATTTAAAGCTTAAATATGACTTACAGTCCCTGCAGCTGTTTTTGACGAAAGATATGTGTTTGCCTTTGACCGAGAAAGACCAAAATCACAGACCTAGATGATCATATACGTCATATTTCAAGATAAATAAACCATGATTATCATGTTAAAGAAGTTTCGTGAACATCAAATGCATTCAAAGCTCTGTGTACAGATCAAACAGAAAAGACTGATGATTTTATGCATAGATGTAGCAAGCTAATTAAGAAACAGCGGCAAGATTAATGGCTTATCTCCTATGATAATAAGTAGGTATTCACAAAGAAAAATAAGTATCTTCCTTATCAACTTCTTCAAATATCCTTAACTCTTTTGAAACAGAGGCCAGATAGCTGATTTCTATTCAATAAAAGATCAGTTTGAAGCATTTCAGGCAAAATGAATTATACTACTCACCTTAACAGTATAGGTACTATCCACCAAAAGATTTGGAGACTTTAAATCTCGATGAACAATGGGAGGCCTACGCTGATGAAGATAATTCATCCCTTTTGCCTGTACGGGGCAGAAAAAAAAAATGAAATGCAAATTCATGCCTAATACAAAAAGATGATAGTAAAGGAAGCTTTTGACAAGAAATTTTCATTTATCACTTAGAAACATCATTAAGGTCAAACAAAAAGTACCACATCAGAAGCCATATTCAATCGAAGCCTCTCATCCAGCACCCATCCCGCATCAGGCATTTGCAACAGATTAAACAAGCTGCCTCTGCAATCCATAAATGAAATGTATATATAAAATTGCTTCACCTTAAAGAGCCTTCATTTTTTATGGCATTGATGTGGAGAATATAAAAGAAAATAATTGCAGAGAATCTTGAAACCTTGATAAATATTCTGTAACTATGGACAAGTTTGGGGGCTGGGTAACAGCGCCCATAAATAGAACAATATTAGGATGTCGTAAACGTTTCATGATTGCAACCTAACAAAGAAATGTGCCAGATAATTAATTACAGCCAAAAAATGATAATAAACAACCGGATAAAGAGAATATTTTTTTAAGAAAGCAAGAGCCAAATTTTCTATCATGCTTAAAATTGTGTAATTCAATTTTGAGAAAGCACAGAGTGGATTTGACATACCTCCCTTAAAAATTCCTCAAAGCGATCTGCATGAAATTCTTGCTCCACAAGAATTTTGACAGCAACATCCTATGAATGAGAAGCCTAACATTATACAAGTGAATAACATTCTGCACTAAAACCAGGACAGGAATTTAAACTTTATTGTCTCAGTGCAGCAGAACATTTGACATGGGATTGAAAAACGTAAAAGTCCAAAAATACATGTCAAAATGTATAGGAGCGAACATAAAATAAAAAATTGTACAAAGTCACATGACAAAGTCCGGTACTTCTTAAACTACCCAAAGATGTAATAATGCAAGCAAATATAATATTGACCAGTATAAAACCTTAAAATTATATGATTGATGACTTATCTCCCGCAAAGAATAAATAAATAAATAATAAATAATACGTTTTATAAAAATAAGTGAAAAGCTACCAAAGACAGGACCACAAAAATTAGTTGATGAGTGCTAGCAACATTCTCCTTCACTCACTTTCTCACTCTCTACTTATAATCTTGACAAATGTTCATGAAACTTTCATTAAACTACAATAATGACAATTGAATCATGTGTTCAACAACGAATGATTAAAGTTGAGGGACACGTGTTAACAAAGAAGTTAGAGAGAGAGTGTGTTGCTAGCATTCCTCATTAGTTGACAATTCAAGGACACAAGCAGAGGCTTAAAACAGGTGGCGAAATACCAGCATGAACTGTAATACCTCAGTTGTGACTGTCTTACAAGCTGAGCCCAACTTGTCATGCAATGCAGCATGTCACGATTTACCGGGATTTGCCCTGGCACAGCACACAGTCTGCTGGGTCAAAGTGCAGGACAGCATGATTGGGTTGGTATTGGCCTTCATCTTTTGTCCGGATCTTTTTTTTTTTTTTTAATAATTTTGAGATTTATATTGACATAAAAGTGAATTTCAAATGGACAATTTTTTTAAACAAGAATAGACTGAAGTTATGCTAGCAATCTAGGCTCAGCAAGACTAGACAGCTAGCATCATGCCATGGCCATAGTAAATCCCAGAATGTGTCAGTCAACATGCAATAGTGAATTAAAAGTCAACTTTGTATTCTAAAATCCAACTAGCTGCAAGCAGTAATTCCAGAATACTCACTAATCCTGCAACCAATAATCAGTGATTCAATAGCCCATGGCTTCTCCAGAACTTAAATATTGAAGATGGAATGGAACAAATGAACTTCTATCTCCAATCCAACTTGCTATTCAAAATGCAACATAAGAAAGATGCATGAAAAAATCTTTAGAACATATGATAATATTGTTAAATCTCTATATAGGAATTTAAGATTGTGTTCCTATTAGATACATATGTAATTCTCTCTTTCCTATTTTATTTCCCCTTATTGTACTATATATATGTACACCTATTTACAATGAAACACATACAAAAATATTTCTCCTAAATTCGTTTCTACCTCTCTCTCTCTCTCTCTCAACATGGTATCAGAGCCTAACATCGTTCCATCAAATTCATCATGAATTCCATTAACCCTAAAACACAGTTACTGTTCTTTACTGTTTATCGCCGGAGTTACTGTTTATCACCGGCCACCGGCTCATCACCCATCACCTAATACATCAACTTGTAGATCGGACTGTCCCTATTATTCTTTCCTTCATCACCGTCACCAGAATCTCACCGGAAACCCCTCAAATCGCCAAAAAAAGATTGTTTTTATGTTACTGTTCATCAACCCTAACTTTTCTGCATAAGCCACATCAGCTACCTCCGGTCAGCGGTGACAATCACCGCCTGCACGTCTGAGATCGTCGGTCTCCGGCAACCAAAAGCCCTCTGTCTCCGCCGGAAAAATCTGCCCGAAAGATTTTCCGATCACCGGAAAATCTGCTGTTTGGTTCAAATATGACCGAAAATCACTCTATTAAAGTCACTGGTCAACGGTGAACAGAACCTCTATCTGTGTTTAAAAAAAAAAAGGGCCTGCCGGAAAATTTTGGGTTGCCGGAAAAATTTTCCAATCGTCGGAAAACTGCAGTCTCTCCTGAATCTGATTGAAAAATTGTGTTTGAGGTTTCCATGGCTTCTCAATCGTCCTCTAATCCTCCTGGAGTTGGTGGTTTCATCACAGCCGTCAAATTGAATGATTCTAATTACAAGTTATGGACAAAAGCAGTAACCAAATATTTGATTGGCCAAGGGAAACATCATTATCTTACACAAGATCCTCCATCGTCGGATTCAAAGGAGTTTGCTAAATGGATTCAAGAAGACAATTTGATTACTACATGGTTGTGGAATAGTATGGAGCCATCACTTGCAGCAACTGTGATGTGGGTTGATACTACAAAAGAGTTATGGAATTCACTTCAAGACAAGTTTGGTGGCTCTCAAAATGTCTCTAACATGTTTGATGTTTACTCTATCTTATTTTCTTGTCAGCAAGGTGCTAGAACGTTAAGTGAATATTTACTCTATCTTACTACTGATATTGAGACATTACGTAAACAACGAGAAGAATTATTTGTTGTTAAGTTCCTGTCTAGCTTAAATCCTATCTATGAAAGTGTTAAGAATAGTATCTTGACTGAGAAAGATCTCCCAAGTCTTAAAACTGCATATGCTCGACTCCAACGGTTACCCACCTCTCAACATAATCAGGAAGTCTCTGCCTTAGTTGTGTCTGGTAGTCGAGTCAGAAGATCCTTTTCTGGACGGAGTAGAGGGCGTGTTAGAGGTCGAGGTGGAAGAGCTCCTTGTTCCTATTGTGGTCAACTTAATCATCCTTCAGAAAAGTGTTGGGATAAGTTTGGAAAACCTGAATAGGCAAATCAAAGTTCGAGGAGCGTCTTTCCGTTGGTAATTCATCTAACTCTCATGCTCCACCTTCTGCGAAGTCTGCTCAGAAAGCTGAAAGTCAACCAGTCGGTGAGCCTTCCTCTTCCTTAGTCCAAACCGGTAGGTCCACTGTCTTATTTTCTTCTTCAAACTCACATCATTGGATTATAGACTCTGGAGCTTCTTCTCACATGACTGGTAATGATTCTCTTTTTAGTTCATTTATCCCTTTTAACAAACAATCATCAGTCGTTCTTGCTGATGGTTCTAAAACCCAAGAACAAGGGTCTGGAACCATTCGTACATCCAGTCTTCATTTATCTTCGGTGTTACATGTTCCTAGATTTCCTGTTAATCTTTTATCTGTCAGCCAGTTAACCAAGAATTTAAATTGCTCAGTCACTTTTTTTTCATCCTATTGTATTTTTCAGGATCTTGGTACGAAGAAGATGATTGGTGGCGGGCATAAAAAGAATGGTGTTTATCATTTGTTTGAAGCACTTTCGTCCTCTCATACAGCTCTTGCTTCGTCTGTCTCTCCAGAACAATGGCATTATCGTTTAGGTCACCCTTCACATAAAATTGCTTTCGCATATGGGTTTTTCTAGTCCAACTCAAATTAAGTGTGAGTCTTGTCAGTTAGGTAAACATTCTCGTTTTTCATTTTGTAGTCGAGTCAATAAAATTAGTGACCAACCGTTTGATTTGGTTCACTCAGATGTATGGGGTCCTTGTCGAGTTACCAACAGTCATGGGTTTAAATATTTTGTATACTTTGTGGATGATCATTCTAGAGTTACTTGGTTGTATTTGTTAAAAGATCGGTCTGCGCTCCCTAGTATGTTTCAAATGTTTTACAATGAAATAAAGACTCAGTTTGGTATTTCTATTAAAGTTTTACGTTTTGATAATGCTTTAGAGTATACTTCTTCC
The DNA here is from genome assembly GCA_013180625.2 of Boswellia sacra. Lineage (NCBI taxonomy): Eukaryota > Viridiplantae > Streptophyta > Magnoliopsida > Sapindales > Burseraceae > Boswellia > Boswellia sacra. The sequence goes on from SNVD02006168.1 coordinate 43,591, forward strand.
TCGTTATCTACTTTTTGTAGCACTAATGGGATTTTACATCAAACATCATATGCTTGTACCCCTCAGCAGAATGGAGTTGCTAAGCGAAAAAATAGACATTTGTTAGATATGGCTCGAACTCTGTTATTTCATATGAAAGTCCCATCAAAATATTGGGGAAAAGCTTTACTTACCGCCTGTTACCTCATTAATCGGGTTCCTTCTTCTGTCCTTAATTTTCAATCTCCATACTCCATCTTATTCCCTAATCAACCTGCTTTTCCTCTTCCTCCTCGTATTTTTGGTTGTGTTTGTTTTGTTCATCTTCATAAGGTTTTTGATAAACTGTCTCCTCGATCCACCAAATGTATTTTTCTTGGGTATTCTAGGACTCAGAAAGGTTACAAATGTCTTGACCCTTGCTCGGGAAAAACTTTTGTCAGTGCAGATGTCACCTTTTTTGAGTCCATACCATATTTTTCATCGAGTGGTTCTAGCCTTGATACTGGTCCAGTTGATCCTCCAATACCTGTGTCAGTTATACCGTGTCCCTCAACTCCACCGCTCCTAGTTTATTCTAGGCGAAAACCACATCAATCGCGTGCTACACAAGATGATTTACCGCTCCCTGATCTGCCCGTCACTCAAGCTTCTGCTTCTACTCCAGATCCGACTCCTCTTACAAATGAGTATTCCGATCTTGATCCTCCTATTGCTCTTCGCAAAGGTACTAGAAATTCTCAGAGGTATCCTATCTCTCAGTTTGTCTCTTTTAATGCCTTATCATTGTCTACTCGATCCTTTGCTTTGTGTTTGTCTGTGGTTTCTATTCCTAAAAATTACCAAAAAGCTTTGGCTCATCCTGGCTGAAGGAAAGCTATGGAAGATGAGATGTCAGCTCTCTGTGATCGTGGTACATGGGAGTTACAAAAATTACCAGCTGGTAAAGAAATGGTTGGTTGTCGTTGGATCTTTGTTATCAAATATCATCCTGATGGTACTATTGAACGATTAAAAGCTCGTCTTGTCGCTAGAGGGTACACTCAAACTTATGGTGTTGACTATGGTGAGACTTTTTCTCCTGTTGCCAGACTTAATTCAGTTCGCATTCTCATTTCTCTTACTGTGTTTTTTGGCTGGCCCCTCTTCTAGCTAGATGTCAAAAATACCTTCTTGTATGGTGATTTACACGAGGAGGTTTATATGAAGCAACCACCTAGATTTGTTGCTCAGGGGGAGTTAACCAACTCTGTTTGTAAATTACAGAAAGCTATTTATGGTCTGAAGCAGTTACCTAGGGCCTGGTTTGAAAAATTGAGTGGCGTTTTGGCTTCGATCAGCTTCTCCCGTTGTCAATCTGATCACTCAGTATTTGTTAAACATACAAGATCAGGTATGGTTATACTTGTGGTGTATGTAGATGATATCATTGTGACTGGGAGTGATTCTAATGGCATAGAAGAAGTGAAAAGACATCTAAAGACACATTTTCAAACAAAAGACTTGGGACAACTTAGATACTTTCTTGGAATTGAAGTTTTAAGGAGTAAAGAAGGTATCATTTTGTCTCAGAGAAAGTATGTGCAAGACTTACTTGATGAGACAGGTATGTTAGGATCTAAGCCAATAGAGACCCCTATGGATCCTAATATAACATTGGATGGTGACAGCAATCCAGATTTTAAAGATAAGAAAAGATATATAAGTCTTGTGGGAAAGTTGATTTATCTTACTATCACTAGACCTGATATTACTTTTGCAGTGGGAGCAGTTAGTCAGTATATGCAGAATCCGAAGAAGATCCATTGGGAGGTGGTATGTAGAATTCTACGATATATAAAACAGTCTATTGGTAAAGGAATTCTTTACAAGAAAGGTAAAGGGTTGGACATTATTGGGTATTCTGATGTTGATTGGGCTGGATCCAAAACTGATAGGAAGTCCACAAGTGGATATTGTACCTTCTTGGGAGGCAATCTAGTGACTTGGAGAAGCAAGAAACAAAATGTAGTTGCGAAATCTAGTGCAGAAGCAGAGTATCGTGCTATGGCTCATACAACATGTGAGATTATGTGGGTCAATAATTTCTTAACTGAGATTGGAATTGATTTAAAAAAGCTATCAAAAATGTTTTGTGATGATATGGCTGCAACTTATATTGCTAGCAATCCAGTTTTTAATGAAAGAACTAAACACATCGAAGTAGATTGTCACTTTGTTCGTGAGGCTGTAATGAGTGGAGAGATTATCACTCCTTATGTTAAGTCTGAAGACAAAATTGGAGATCTTTTTACCAAGGCAGTTCATAAAGGAGTTTTCCTTCATCTATGTTCCAAGTTGGGCATCGAGAATATCTATACTCCAACTTGAGGGGGAGTGTTAAATCTCTATATAGGAATTTAAGATTGTGTTTCTATTAGATACATATGTGATTCTCTCTTTCCTATTTTATTTTCCCTTATTGTACTATATATATGTACACCTATTTACAATAGAACACATACAAAAATATTTCTCCTAAATTCGTTTCTACCTCTCTCTCTCTCTCAACGAATATAAACCATATTCTACTCCTTTGCAAGGAACAAACTTTTACTGTTTTCTACTAAGTATGGTTATCTGCAATTTGTCCTCTAATGAGTGTGTTTATATTTTGAATAATATATGTGGTTTGACAAAACTAAAGAAAAATGATTGCAGCAAAATTTTAATTTTTTTACACCATTAAAAGGAACAAATATTTCTTTAACAAATAAACATTTCAGACAGTTAGGGGTAATAAACGTTCTGTATTACTCCTTTCTTCTTCCTTTTTTTTTTTTTTTTGGCTTTCAAAAAGTTAAAAATGTCCTACACAGTGGTACAGCAGTCTCAGCTGGTATTCAAGTCTCAGCAAACCACCAGATCAACAACTTTGTACGTTAGCTTAGGTAATTAAACCCTTTTCTACTTAGTGGAATGGTCTTTCAGATGAAATAGTAATATATTCAACTTTTGGAATCAAAACATGCATCAAATCTGAAGTTGCCTAGGTTGGGCGATGGGGTACATTGCACTATGATGACAGTCGTCACCATTGGTTCAAAAGCGTAGTGAGGTTTTACATGCCCAAAATCCTCTTCCACTTGACAAGATGGTCTTTTAAGATAGAATGGTTAAGTACTTAACAAAAAAAGCAGGCATTTTCTATTAATTGATTATATATATTTTTTGATACCCAAGCATCAATTTTATCCCAATAAGCATAGAACAAAACAAAGTAAAGAAAGACAATACTGTTGAGGACAACTCTATCCCAAATCTCTGTCATAATGCAAGCAAACGATTTCAAATCAAGGGAAAAAGCCTTCCAAGAAAAACAAAAACAACAAAATCAACATCAACTAACAATTTAATCAACTACAACCATCCAAAAGCTAAAGGATTTAATAACCAAATCCATTAGAAATATGTAGTGGTACATAACTCTTAATCAAGACTTGATGATACCAGTGCAAGTAAGAAATAGAAAAGAACTATGCTTACTGAATTACGCCACTCTGCATGATGGACAGTTCCATAAGAACCTGGAAAAGATTCAGAAACCTCAACCGGAGTCTCTCGCAATCTTAGTACTTTATGAAGCAACGCATGCATTAAGAGAATTTGGAAGTATCTATGATTACTACAGCATGCAGTAATAATGTCCTTCAAAAAATAACACATACCTTTCCCAATTTTTTTCTTCAAAACAAGTTCACTCCATGGGATGTCCAAACCTTCCTCTTCAAGATAAAGTTCACTACTTGATGCACTCATTACTGACTGATTTGCTACCAAACTTTGCAGAAGAGGAGCCTTGTCAAAGTGCGATGACTTAATGACATTTGGAAACAAATTGGCTGAGTTTATCATCAGGAAATCTCTGTTAGGAGTAATGTTGCCAGCAACCCCATGGTTTTTGCTTAAATTAGATACAAGATTGTTCTTGTCAGAGAATTTCATTTCAAAATTTTTATTAACCCATGGTAGGGCTTTGTCATCTTGATCATTAGGAGCACCTGTCATGACAAAAATCAAAACTTTTGTGAAGGGCAGTAACAAATCACTAGAGAAGCATGTCAATTATTGTCCATTTTTTGCACAGCGCTAAAATTCCTGGGCTGCCAAGTTAAAATATCACTGGCTCAGTTCTTGAAGCAGCCACTTCATACCCCCACCAATCCTCAAATATAAAATAAAAACAGATTAATTAAAAAACTTTAAGTAAGGAATCAGATATATTAACATGTTAATGGCCGGCATAAGCATGTGAATAATCTTGCACTAAGACAACCACACTCATTCTAGCAGTACTTTGTACTGTCAAACATATCACATCTGCATGCAACAGACCTTTGGTGCATCAAACCTGTATTTTAATATTTTTTGAACCTTACAGTTCTTACTGTTGAAAATGATAAAAACTGCTTATCATTAAATAAAATAAATAATATTTCTATCACTTTATAACTGCTACATTTGGGTTGAAAACAAGATACTCTGCACTCCTAAAAATCATGAATAGAAAAGATTTTGCAGCAAGGTAGAAGAATAGGTTTGGTTCATATCCTGTTGTAAACCAACTATGACAAACTAATTCTAGAACACACAACAAAAGATAAGGACACAGTATCACTGCAAATGCCACAGACCCAAGGAATCACCTGAGGCATCATCTCCTGCAACTTTGAGTGATTGGTTACCAGAGAAATACAATCTTGCCAATGTCCTCAAGTTCTCAGCAGCTTTTACAGCTTTGTACCTTGGATGACATAAGGGTGAAGAAACTAAGACTGAAGCAGTACTATTGAGAGAAGAATCAGGCTGGCTTAAGACTCCAGGCTCCCTAAAGAAATCAACCAAATACTCCCTGGAAAGAATACACATTAATCTATCACCACAAAAAGTCAAAGTTCTGATTACTACTGTATCTAACAACTAAATAATGGAAGACATCTACCCTTCCAAAGCCTACTTTCATTCTTGAAGAAATAATCTCAATTCAGCAGAATAGGTGGCAACTAATCCTATATCACGCAAGACCAGTAACTATCTGTGGAACTTAGCATATTGAAAGAACATAACCAAAATAAATAAGTAAAATCATTTCGGCAGGACTTCATTTTCTGAAATAGAACCTTCACCCTGCAATGATGCTCGTAAGAAAGCTCAGGAATTTCAGGTGGTAAAAATGATGTTTTAAAAGCAGGTGGTACAAATATATATTAGACTACATACTAACAAGAACAGGAAAAATGATAGTTATCAGATCTTTTTTCTTGTTTGTTTTCTCATCAGTTAAAGATACAGACAGCAAACAAGGTTCTGTCTTTAGATTTCCAAGCTAAATGATTATATACCATGTATCTGCTCAGGGATGATCTACTGTAGAGTTTTAACATGATGGCAACTATTGAAATATCTCTCTAGATTGTGTAGAATATTTTCTAGATTGTGTAATTATGTAGAATATTTTCCTATCTTTCTAGATTATGTAGAATATTTTCTAAATTATGTAATTATATAGAATATTTTATTTTAGGTAAATTAGGAAGATTTTATTTTATTTCTAGATTTTATTTTATTTTATTCTCTTTATAAATTAGGAAGATTTGTTTCCTGTTCTGTGTATTAGAGAAAGCCTATATATACTATTGTAACACAGCATAAAAGAAAATGAAAATTTTCTTATTCTCTGCACGTTTCTTTATGGAATCAGAGCACAGAAAGACCTAGGGTTTTTTATTCTTTTTTTTTTTTTCCTCTAAAGATGCCTGAGATCACCTCTAAAAGTCAGGCTTCTCAATTCGAGCCTCAGTCCACCCGAAACATACCCGAAAACCACCCTATTCAGATCACTACAATCAGACGCAATGGCGAAAATTTTCTTCGATGGTCGCAGTCTGTTCGTTCGCATCTAAGAGGGAGAGCGAAGATTGGGTACATCACAGGCAACATAAAGAAGCCCAACATAGAGGATCCACCTATACCACTTGGGATGCCGAAAACTCAATGGTGATGACATGGTTGGTCAACTCCATGACTGAGGAGATTGGCGCAAATTATCTCTGCTATTCTACACCAAAGGAACTATGGGATAATGTCTCGCAAATGTACTCCGACTTGGGGAACCAATCCCAAGTATACGAATTGACCCTTCGACTTGGAGAAATCCGCCAAGGTGAGGACTCTGTGACAAAGTATTTTCATTCTCTTAAAAGGATTTGGCAGGATCTAGACTTATTCAACGACTATGAGTGGAAATCATCCGAAGACTGCAATCATTACCTGAAGATGGTAGATGTTGGTCGAGTCTTCAAGTTTCTTGCAGGTTTGAATGTTGAATTTGATGAGGTCCGAGGCCGGATTATTGGACGAAATCCACTGCCCCCAATTGGAGAGGTTTTTGCAGAAGCACGACGGGAGGAGAGCCGAAGATAGGTGATGCTTGGAAAAAAGGTTACAGGTGCAACCGGATCTGTTGAGGGTTCTGCCTTGACCATTCCGGAGGCCCAAATTAGCCGCAAAACATCTCACCATCAGCAGGGTGCAGACAGGAGTAACCTCCGATATGATTACTGTGGAAAACCTCGTCACACTCGAGATACATGCTACAAACTACATGGCAGACCTTCTATTGGCAGAGGACACAAACCTAATGAGCATAATACACCAACCGCACATGAAGCTGAGTCATCTCCTTTCAGTACAGAGCAATTAGATCATCTTCTTAAACTTTTTAAATCCTATTCATCTCCGAATATTTTTGTCGATTCTATGCCACAATCAGGTTATAATTCTATGATACTTTCTGTTCTAGGAAAAACCAGTCCTTGGATTATAGATTCAGGGGCCTCTGATCATATGACAAGTTGTTCTCAATTGTTTCACTCCTATTACCCATCTTCTGGTATTGAAAAAATTAGAATAGCCGATGGTAGCTTTTCACCTATTGCAGGGAAAGGAAACATTAAAATTTAAGAAAATATTACTTTAAAATCTGTCCTACATATCCCAAAATTAACCTGCAATCTTCTTTCTGTCAGTAAACTATCAAAGGAGGTTAACTATTCTATACTTTTCCTTCCTTCTACTTGTGTTTTTCAGGATCGGAACTCAGAGAAGACGATTAGAACTGCTAAAAAGATGAATGGACTTTACCACTTTGCTGAAACTGTTTTTGGTAATAAAAAGGCTTATGCTTTGAGTAGTACTAGTTCAAACTCTATCTATGATGAAATAATGCTATGGCACAGAAGATTAGGACATCCTAGTTTTATATATCTTAAACATTTGTTTCCTAAATTGTTTAAAGGGATTGATTGTTCAAAATTTCATTGTAAGTCTTGTCATTTGGCTAAAAACCATCGTGTTTCTTTTCCAATAAAGCTCTATTTTTCTTCAAGACCATTTTACCCATTTCATAGTGATGTTTGGGGACCATCTAAGGTTAGCACACTTTCTGGCAAAAAATGGTTTGTGACTTTTATTGATGATCACACAAGGATTTGTTGAAAAAAAATCAGATGTTGAACAACGGTTCAAAGATTTTTTTCCTTATGATTGAATATCAATTTCAAACCAAAATTGACATTCTAAGAACAGATAATGGGACTGAATATTTTAACCAATATTTAGGGACATTTCTTACAGAAAAAGGAATTGTTCATCAATCAACTTGTCGAGATACACCACAACAAAATAGCATTGCTGAAAGAAAGAACAGACACCTACATAAGGTAGCTAGAGCCATTATGTTTTCTATGAATGTACCTAAATATATCTGGGGTAATGCCCTTTTAACTGCAGGTTACTTAATAAATAGAATGCCATCTCGTGTCTTGAAATTTGAAACACCATTACATGTTTTAAAGAATTGTTTTCCCACATCTCGAATAATGACAAATCTCCCTTCAAAAGTGCTTGGCTGTGTTTGTTATGTGTACATACCTAATAATTTTATATCAAAATTGGATCCAAGAACTGAAAAATGTGTGTTTCTTGGCTATGCTTCAAATAAAAAAGGATACAAATGCTTTAATCCAGTAACGAAAAAATTTTTTGAAAGTATAGATGTACACTTTGTTGAAGATCAACCTTTTTTTTCAGGAAAAATCTCATCAAGGGGAGAATATAGGTAAAGAAAATAATTTTTGGGAAACATTACCTATCTCTTTAAATATCCCTAATAAACAATTTTTGAAACCAATCATTCGAAGAATTGAATCTAGTGATGGCACTCGAAATCAAAATTTGTCAGATATTACTTTACCAAAGTAGGGAGAGAAGTATCTCAAACTAATCATAATCCGAAGAATAAGCTTCAGGTTATACCAGAAAGCGGTTTCATAAAGGTGCTACTGCTTCACTTGTTCCTCCGGTTGATGATCAATCTAATTTACCGAGTAAAGGTCCTACAACTCAGAGTAATCTTCCTTATACTTCTATCCCTTCATCCTCTTTTGATTTAACTAATCTTGATCTTCCAATTGCATTAAGAAAAGATACTCGAGAGTGCACTAAACATCCCATTGTTCAATATCTGCCGTATGAAAAATTGTCAAGTACTCATAGAGCATTTGTGTCTAGGATTTCTAACTTGTCTGTGCCAAGAATTGTTCAGGAAGCATTAAGGGGCCCGAATTGGAGATTAGCTGTGATGGAAGACATGAATGCTCTTAGAAAGAACAACACATGGAGTATTACCGATCTTCCTCGAGACAAAAGGACAGTTGGGTGTAAATGGGTCTTTACAGTGAAGTGCAAGGCCGACAGGAGTGTGGAGAGATATAAAGCAAGGCTTGTAGCAAAAGGATTTACCCAAACTCATAGTATTGATTACCAAGAGACTTTTGCTCCGGTTGCTAAGATCAACTCCATCATAATTCTTCTCTCTCTGGCAGTTAATTTTGAATGGCCACTCCACCAATTTGATGTCAAAAAATGCGTTCATAAATGGAGATCTTCAAGAGTAAGTTTACATGGAATTGCCTCCCGGATTTGAGGAAAGTTTTGGAAGAGACGAGGTATACAGATTAAAAAAATCTCTATATGGTCTAAAGCAGTCGCCAAGAGCCTGGTTTAAACGATTCAGAGATGTTGTAAAAAGACATGGCTTCTCACAAAGTCAAGCTGATCATACTATATTCTTCAAGCATTCCATTGAATGCAAGATTGTCATTCTGATAGTGTATGTAGATGACATTATCATGACTGATGACAACCTTTCTGAGATCAATAGCTTAAAGAATAAACTTGGGATTGAATTTGACATCAAGGATTTGGGAAAACTAAAGTATTTCCTCGGGATGGAGTTTGCAAGGTCTAAGAAGAGTATCTTTATCAACCAACGCAAATATGTCCTTGATTTACTCAAGGAAACAGGAATGATAGGTTGTAAAACTACAAAAACTCCAATTGACCCGAATGTGAAACTAAAGACAGCAGAGGAAACAGGAATGATAGGTTGTAAAACTACAAAAACTCCAATTGACCCGAATGTGAAACTAAAGACAGCAGAGGCAAAAGAGGTGAAGGATCTGGAACGCTATCAAAGATTGGTTGGAAGACTAATCTATTTGGCGCACACGAGACCTGATATAGCTTTCGCAGTGAGTGTTGTAAGTCAGTTCATGCACTCACCAGGACCTACACATTTCGAAGCTGTTTTCAGAATTCTAAGATACCTCAAAGAGTCTCCAGGAAAAGAACTCTTGTTCAAAATAGTGGTCATCTTCAAATAGAAGCTTACACCGATGCAGATTGGGCAGGCAACATGTGTGATAGAAGATCTATCTCAGGTTATTGCACCTTTGTATGAGGGAACTTAGTCACCTGGAGAAGCAAAAAAACAAAGTGTAGTGGCAAGGAGTAGTGCAGAAGCAGAATTTCACTCCGTAGCACATGGCTTTTGTGAGGTGATCTAGATCAAAAGACTTCTAGAAGAATTGAAGGTTCCCATACCTACACCTATTAAAATATATTGTGATAATAAGGCTGCAATCTCCATAGCTCACAATCCTGTTCTACATGACAGGACAAAACATGTAGAAGTGGACAAACATTTCATCAACGAGAAAATTGACAGTGGTATAATATGCATGTCCTATATTCCTATTGCCAGCCAAGTAGCAGACATACTCACCAAAGGACTTCCTAAGGCACAGTATGAGAACCTAGTGAGCAAGCTAGCCATGAGTGATATTTTCATGCCAGCTTGAGGGGGAGTGTTGAAATATCTTTCTAGATTGTGTAGAATATTTTCTAGATTGTGTAATTATATAGAATATTTTCCTATCTTTCTAGATTATGTAGAATATTTTCTAGATTGTGTAATTATGTAGAATATTTTATTTTAGGTAGATTAGGAAGATTTTATTTTATTTCTAGATTTTATTTTATTTTATTCTCTCTATAAATTAGGAAGATTTGTCTCATGTTCTGTGTATTAGAGAAAACCTATATATACTATTGTAACATAGCAGAAAAAAATTTCTTATTCTCTGCACGTTTCTTTAGCAACCTCATAATTTTTCCTATGCTGAAAGACATATTTACTCGATCAAACTAAAATAATCAGCCAATGCTGACAAAGTTCTGAACTTATATTCCACTATTTAAATGTTACACACCCTTTCACTCTTCATAGTAAAGTTGTCCCATCTGTCATACCTTATCCTCATACAAATTATCATCCTAATTAGCTTTATATTCCCTTATTTTTTACCTTCTTATGTTCTCCATTTCTGTTTCTATTGCCTAAATTTCCAAAGCTTGTTGCTTCAAATAGTTGAAAAAATAAATTTCCAATGAGGTATGGTCAAATTGATGTACCTGTCGCAACCAACTTTCACAAGACAGGAGGAAGCATCATCCCTCTGACAATACTTGCAACCCTTAGCAATTCGACAAGGTAAATTAACCAAGTCAGCTAACACCTGCAAAATTAAAATTACTGGAAAGCTTCATCCTACAAGACCCCTTCAGAGATCTCTTTAAGAGAAAGAACAAGACAACGTTTGATGCTCTTGAGACAATAATTTAAGTTGACAAATTTTACTTTAAACAACAGCGCACGATGGACGCAGAGACCAACAGTTAAGCTTCCTATTGGGAGTACTACAGAGCTGAGGCAGTCCTTCAGAGCCTCAGAATGCTCTTTCCACCGTTCACCAAATCCATCTTCTTCAGTAGAGGCTGCACCCCTTATTACAATAATAGCATATTGTTCAAAAGAATATCAGAATAAAGAATTCAGGATAAGTGTGGGTAATAATGAAAAGTTGAAACTCACCCCAGGCAGTTACAAACAAGATTGGCTAGCTGATGAACAACATCTTCGGCAGTGAACCAGTTAGACGAAAGAGATAGTACCCTGTTCTCTAGTTCCTTGAAAACAGTATCCCTAGATTTATCAATCAAAACCACTTTTATTGACAAATCACTACAAGGATCTACAGCCTTCAACGATTCATAAGATGGAATCAGACCAATGTCCCGTTTGTCAGTACTAATACTCCATACGTAAGGATCCATCCCATGAATCAGGTAAAACCCATCCGGTATTCTGTCAAAATAAGACAGGCAGCCATTCACCTGGTGCAGAGAACAAATTAGTTGATGATGTAAAAAATACATATATGTAGTATAGAACAGAAAAATTATGGCAACTATTGATCATCCACAATTTTATCACTTAAGATAAATCATGCTATACCATTTTTCTCTGCACAATGAGGTGAAACCTTTGAAACAAAAGACGTAATTTATCTGTAACCTTAATTATTCAGAAACAGAAATAATGAAAACCATATCGTTGAGCAACTCTTTAACTAGTAACAGAATAAGAGAAAATCAATTAGTATGTAAATGGTTTATGCTCATATCTGTTGCATGACCAGCGAATCATCAAAAGGAATTAAACTAACCAATTTCAGAAACCCAAAACAGAATCATTTTGCAGTCTTAGTCACCCTGGGCTACCATAACCAATATTCATCAACATCTTTATCTAGAACACTAAAAGCTAATTCTGTCAAGTCTAAGTAGACTATATTTTGCAGTCTCAGTGACGACGCGCTGTCATACCCGATATTCAACCATACCTTTGTCCATAACACAAAACAAAATTTCACCCAACGCTTGGTATACTTCAGGTTTTAAATTTTTTGCACCCTTCAAATTCCAACTTATGATCTTTCATTTGCGAAATTCCTTTACTTGATATTGTTGTTTCTTGTATTCTAAAACTATATCTGCTAATCACAATACAATAAAAACATCAACATGGATGCGTACATTCAATGTCCTAACACTCAGCAAACCACATGCCTGACCACAAGACTAATCTCTCCTCCTCATGTTTAATCAAAGTGCCAACTAACTGTACAAACTTTTCTGTACAAATTAAGGTGGCAAAAAGATACCAGAAAACTAAAAAATTAATTAATTAATTAATTAAACATAATACAACAGTGCCATGTCAGGTCGTATAAAAGGGTTCACTTAAGTAGTCTTATGCAACAACAATCCCCCTCTCTCTCATACCACGCATTGAACATAACCCACTAACTGAATTCTATGCAAAGAAAACCCACATTTTCTCAGAAACCCAAAAAGCAAACCAACCCAGAAAGAAGTAATAACAAATACCCAGAAGCGATGAGACAATCTCTCAGCAGAATCAACAACATGTTCACCAGAATCCACATCCAAGAAATTGGGACCATCAGCAGAAGCAGCCTGGGAGGAAAGCCTAAGAGCCAGAGCCAACTGCAACTGGTAATTCTCTTCAGTCTGCTGAGCCCAGCTCTTAAATGACGACGTAGTGGTGGTCGTCGCCATTCCATTCCTCCGGCTCTGCTCACCTCCTCCCTCCGCAGAATCCATACCAAACGATAACCAACACACAAATCAACAAGAATAACAACTCACTCACTGCCAACCTACCAATCAAAGCAACCACCAATTAAGCATGGTGGGAAGTGGAGGTTGCAGGAAAAAGCAGAAGTAAGGCAATCAAAAATTATTGTGTTGGGAAAGGATAATTGCATTGTTAAGGAGGGGAAGAATTTGGTTTAGTAAAGCAGCTTTCACGTCAAATCAATTATCAAAATGGCAGGAAGGAATTCGATTTGTCTCTTCTAGTTTCCTCATAAGCTCAGCTCGTTGGCCCTCCAGGACGGCTCAACTCTAAACCAAGTTTGTTTTAAGAAAAGGGAGCGGAGTGGAGTCTCCATTTTGGTGGGGTCAAGTTGATGTTCATGGCTGTCTTGGTGCAGTGTACGCGGGAAGGGTAGTTATCACATGTAAGACTTCCTATTAACTACTTACATCTCAGCCGTTCATCATGTGGATTCGAATGATTTTTGGCTTTTACTAGATTCCCATTCGCCATCAAATGAGAATAGTATTTTTACTTGGACGCAAATTTTAACCGCGAAAAAATGTGCCGTTATGGAATCGATATCATTGTTATTTAATGTTATGAAATTTTAAAATATATTTTTGAAACTATATACGATGAGTATCAACAATGGTACATATCATGTCAAACTCTTTAAATAATAATAGTATAAATACAAATAGTTTGGAAATGTAACAATGATAAAAATCATGAAATAAGGAGCATCAGTCCTTCCAGAACTTTCTTAAAAGTAATATTCTTTCACACATAATTTTCTTTTGGCTGAACATCTTTAGTCTGGGACTGATGAAGAAATATGACTTTTATTTAGTGGTCTACAGTTGTTGGACTGGATTGTACTATACATGGTCAACTAGTTGTAAGACTGAATGAAATAAGGATCCGACGACGTGTCAGAAGATTATAACTTTCACAAGCTTGGCTGAACGTGTGAAAGACTTATTGCAGTTGGGCCAACGCTCGAGAGCAGAGAGATTGGGATTCTCCACCACGTTTATCGTGGAGTTCGGTTCAGAGGGTGACTTTTTTTCCAATCCCCAGGACGAACTCTCAAGACTCTGGAAATTTGCCCTTAAATTCTCCGCATCTATTTCAGCCCATTAATGATAATAAAGAAAGTGTTATGATAAGTTTTCAAAACCAATATCATCTGGCTTTAGTTACGATACATCGGTTATATCGATGCATCACTTTTCTAAATTTTTGTAATTTTTAGTATAAAAGTTATAAATTTTTGTATAAAAATCATAAATATGGAGTGTAAAAGTTGTAAATGAAACTATTTTTGATTTTTTGTAAACTAGTGTAAAAGTTGTAAATCATTGTATAAAAGTCGTAAATGTGAATTTACAACTTTTTTTTTCATATTTACAATTTTTATATAAAGATTTACAACTCTTATACTGAATTTATAAAAAATTGACAAATAATATACCGATACATCGGATGTACTGTAGACGGACCCATATCATCTAGATACTTCTTAATTGGTATAACAATATTATTTATTATATTGTTACATCATTCAATTATTAAATATTAATTAAATAAACAATATTTATGATAGATTGGAAGAAAAATATCATTATTCTTAACCGCCGACCAAGTCGAGGTCGATAAAAAGTATCCTTATTATTAGGATGATCTACGGCTTAAGAGTAAAATTGTCTACGCGACCTTTACAAAATCTCTTTATTTAGATGTCATTCTCTCTCTTATTTCGAGATGTAAGCTATTAGCTCGGCTTATAATCATCTTATATTATTGCATCTCATTTCATTTTCGTTGCAAGCTTATATTGTTTCTCATGTCATGTTATGATACATGCTTAAGTTACAAGTTTTGAAAGTTATGGCTAACATGACCCCACAATTCGATATAAAATATATTATATTAAAATAATATTAAACTTACAATATTTATACAATATAAATTCTACAACGTAACTTGACATTTTACATGATAAAAATTCACTGAAGAAAAAAAAATAAAAATAGATAAAAGAAATTACATTTTCGATAAAATTATACTACTTAAACTGTCACGTCATATTATACAATTTATATTATATGAATATTATAAACCTAACATTATTAATTACATTAACCCATTGTATCTCATGTCGTGCTATGTTACAAGCTTATATTGTTGTTTCTCATTTCACGATAGGTTACAAGTCTCAAAAGTTATGGTTAACATGAACATAACTCGACATGGAACATATTCCGTTGACCCACTGCGTTGGGCTAATAATTTTATTATTATTGATTTAATTACTTTATAAAGCTATTGTTTTATCCCTCAACACATTTATTTTTGAAGCAACTTTAAGTTTGGAGACTAGCTACAGAAAGCAAAGGTGCCAGAATCATAGAGCAACCGAGTCCCACAAAAGAAGACCGTTCATCTCTTGATTAACCACCATAGGTAGATGTCCTCTCGAGAGTTGAAAGCTCCTTTCTAACTTTTAGCATCTTTATCAAGTCATCAATTAAGAACACAATGCAACGATGGGAACTTATGTAACAAGCAAAGCACCATCAACGTTAACACCCACCTCCCCAGCTGTAGAACAATGACAAAACCTGGTAAACCAACCGACAGTAGGAAATCAATGAACAGAAAAAAATCGAGAACTTCGCTGTGCCGATTTAACATTGCTTTCTCAGCTTCGATGTGGTGGGAGATCACTACACCATTGCAATTATAATCGACCAACTTTAATGGCGTATAACTAAGCTTAAGAATGTAGTGTAACCTACATCTAATGGGAGATCTGAAAGAGACAGAAATGACCTTCATTATGTGGTGGAGCTTCAGAAAATCATGACAATCATCCGTACTATCAAACAAATTGATTTACTTATTTTAAACAGAGCTTACTCGCAGTTTCATGTGCACAGGTGGGCTCCTGGTTATGCTTTAATCATATAATCGATATCCTTAACACAACAAACCAAGCAGACAAAAACTAGGAGGCAAATTTTTGCTTCTTTGATAACAACCTAGAAGATTGGTGATCCAAAATATTGCCAGAAGCATTATTTTTCGACCAGATGGTCTTAGTTCTGTTCCCTAGAAATTCAGAACGGCAAATGATTAGAGATGCAAGGATTTGCAAACCAGTAATTGATTAAGTATCAAAGAAAAGTACGCATTTGCAAACCATCTTTCGAATCATGTTTCATCTCTGGAAACCAAACTCCCAGCTCTTCCAATTACAGCCTCATGTATCAAATTTTCCTTATGGCCTCCATATATGCACTTGAAATAACCAACCTCAGTTTCTTAACAAAAGTGTTCTCACAATCACTAGCTGGAGCCACAATAGGCATCACTGAAGCAATAAGAACGAAATTCTCTCCATTCCCAACATCAATTTCATACAACTCACAAAAGATCTCCTGAAATTCATGTATCAACATCTCATAAAATGACCTGTTCGGAGGAAGAACATTTATGACAAAAATCCCAGAATCCCTGAGAACCAATCTAGCAGCCAAAAGAACATTTTTCTTAATAAATTCCAAGGGTGGGGCACTTACACCATCACCAGCATCATCAGAATCTAAATCAACCATTATAACATCAAATTTAGTTTCTAAATCGCTACCATTATGTAAGCAATAACTATCATTGACATCACAAGCACAAAATGATTCTGAATTTCGCCGATTAAATTGACCAGCAAGTTTCTCTAAGAACTCTATAGCTTCTCCAACATGAACCCGAACAAATTCACCATCCTCTAATCCAAAATACTGCCTGCCAACTCTCAAAACTTCTTCATCCATTTCTACTCCAACAACCTCAAAACCCAACTGGCTTCTCAAGAAACTAACCAAAGCCCCACCTCCAACTCCAACACACAGAGCTTTAGGCCTAAACCCACACCGAATACGCTCTTCAATATAAGAACTAATCAAAACAAAACTTGCAACCATAGGCACCAAATATACATGCACCAAAATCCCAATATCAGGCCTAAACTTCACTTTTTCTCCGATCTTCATTGAATCCAAAGAAAAATGGGCCTCCGGGACGATTTTAATCTCGGATTGGACTAAATTTGGCAATCTTTTAAACCTCAATCTCCTCCTAAACTCTCTCTTTTGACATTCACTACTACCACTCTCTATCTCAACATCTTCAACAAGCATTTCACCAGCAAAAACACCAAGAAATCTCTCCAAAACAACGCTAGAAACAACATCATCTTCATAACTCAAAATGGGTGCGTCGTAAATTCCATTATTAATACAAAACTTTCGAGACAAAGCAATTACCAGAGGCTTAACACTCTCCTCCATTTTCTTTTGATCAACGGTGTCGTTTCCAGTCGGCCGGTGGTAAACGACGGATGAATCGGGGTCGCCGGCGGGCTGGTCTCCGATTAATATGAGCCGGGATATTTGTGGGCAGCTCAGAAGAAGCTGGAGGTGACCTGATTTGGTGGAGAAGATCCAATCGTGCTCGCGATTCTTGGGAACGAACATGAGAGCGACTCGGGGTGAATCGTTGGATTGGATGGGTGAGTCGAGGACAGCAACTCGGAGGAGTTGGCGGTGGCTAGAGAGAGCAGGGTTGGTAATGGTGAAGGTGATGAATCGTGAAGGGACTATGGCCTCGAACATGCCGGGGTCCAGGGCCATTTTCCGTTGGCTTCACTTTCCTTCCTTTTGGGTTTTAGCGGTTTGGCACTTCGCCCTTCCGTCGCGTGCTAGTAATAAATTACGCACTTCTTCGAGTTTATTAAATTTTTTTAATTGTATTAATCGCATCTTTTTTTTTTATTAACTAATCCGGTGAAAATATCAAATCTATGGTCAATTTCTAATAGATCGACGATTACTCAAATTACATTTATATCACTAGACAATTTGAGAGCTTCATAATTGCTTGTCTAAAAGAATGTCAACTTAATTTATTTGACCAATTCGACACCTAATTAAGTTGTTGAGTCCATATGCATGTGCCAATCAGGTGATCAAATAAATTTGTCATCCAATAAGAAAACTTTGGCTTAAATTTGATTCATATAAGAATGAATTTCATGTTCACGATGTTGCATAGATCACAACAGCATTAATTAGGATAATCTAAATAAAAATAGGTGTTATGGCCATAACAATAATCCATTATCTGAGCCCATTATCTGGGTCCCACAATGACCCATCCTGTCTCAATTATTTCTAATACAGTAAGCCCATTACTGTAGCCCATTATCTGAGCCCATTATCTGGGTCCCATAATGACCCATCCTGACTCAATTATTTCTAATACAGTAAGCCCATTACTGTAGCCCATTATCTGAGCCCATTATCTGGGTCCTACAATGGCCCATCTTGACTCCTATATAAACCCTCCGGATTATTGCTCAAGGTATGCACACTTTTCTGAACTTATTCTCTCTCTAGATTTCCTTCACTTTTGAGAGCTTCTCTCTCTAGGAAATTCTCCCAGAAAATTCCGGAGTGTTGGAAACTGACTTGAGCGTCGGAGGGTTCTCGCCGACACCACTGCCGACACCCCTGACTATTTTTTTGTGCTCGCAGGACTGGACACGATGTACGACCCAAGCTCTGACCCGCTTCCCGGCCGTCCGAAAACCGTGCATCAACAGTTGGCGCCGTCTGTAGGGACGACAATCTAAGCCTCTTTAGTTGTTGCTCCTATCCAAACGTACTCAAACTCATCATGAGTCACGAATCCCAACACTCAACCTCCCTAGAGGTTGATGAAGAAATCGAGGTTGAAGCGCCTCCTCGACGCTGAAGGGTAGTTGATACGGGGAGAGCTTTAGTGATATCCTCTGGGGTGGGGCCTAACCTCAGGCAACCCTGACTTCCACTTAGAAGGCCGATGAAGGGCAAGACGAATCGACTAACTACCATGGAACATACCATGCGAAATTTCAGTGAACAGATGAGTCGTATGGTAACTATGTTCAACCAAGCATTTGGACAAAGTGCTCAGCAGGCTGCAAACACAGCTGTGAATAACCCAATGAGTGCCATGGTAGTACCTCACGTCCAGACAGATGTTGGTGGGCGTCCTGATTTAGTCGCCCAGACTACTGGATTGCCTCGCCATCAGGTCATTCAACCGAATCTTCCCCATCCTATTGTTCAAGGAGGGGAAAGTCGCCCACAGATTCCCTCTCCTTCGCATATCATATCTGAACAACAGTTAGCAGCAGTAGACCTTCGACGCTCTCTGAACAAGAAGCGCCATACAAGCGTTGAGCAGATACCAAGGGGAAGTAATGTTGATCAGCCCGCCTATTCCTATCATTGTCCTTACGCTCTAGGGGGTAATTACCAGACAAAAAGAAATCGCCCCAGCTCACAACCTAGAGTCGGGAATCATCGCCCAGATGTTGCCCCAATGGATGTCTTAGAGGAGGAAACATCAGATAACCATTATGTGGAGTTCAAGCGAGAAATGGATGAAAAAATCCATAAACTGGAGAAGCTGATTAAGCGTTCAGGAGGAGAAGAAGATGGTCGACCACAATGGGAATCACCTTTTGCTGAAGATATCCTTAGGGAAAGATACCCATCCGGATTTCGGATGCCGCAACTTGAGCTGTACCAAGGGACGACGGACCCCCGAGAGCATTTAGACTCTTTTATTTCTCATACGGAGATACAAGGGGCCTCAGGGGGAATCATGTGTAGAATTTTTTCTCTTACCCTTGGAAGATCAGCTAAGCAATGGTATAGAGGGTTACCAGCCGCATCCATCTCCAGCTTTGATGAGCTTGTTCGTAGTTTCCTCACGCACTTTGGCAATATAAAGACGAGAAGTCGGCCAGCACAGAGCCTTCTGTCCATCAAGCAGGGTCGTAATGAATCCCTCCGTGCATTTGTGGACCGATACTAGCGGGAAGTTGCCCGAGTGGATTTATTCAATGATGGTTACGCCATGCAAAGTTTGGTTCAAGGAATCAAAGGGGAGCTCCCTCTAGCATGGGAATTCTCCGTCAACCTCCCACGTACGTATCAAGAAGTATTAGCAAGGGTCTCTAGTCATGCTGATGCAGAGGAAATTTTTCAAGCAAATTACCCTGGGCAGACTCCGGTGGTACCTAATTCCTCACGTACAGATAGACGACCGTATGATAATAGAGGAGACCCTCATGATAGAAATCGTAGATCAGTTCCGGATCGACGCTCTGCGCGAGACACAGTCAGAAATGATCACTTCCTGTTACAAGGGTCATCCACCTGACCTCGCCAGGAGCATCATGACCGATCTCAGGAGGAGCACCGTACATTCACGTTGCTTAACATGCCACAGCATGACATCTTGAAAGAAATCAAAGATAAAGGTCTACTGAAAGAACCTGCCCCTTTACGGTCGGATCCAAAAACAAGAGACAAAAGAAAGTTTTGTCATTTCCACCGGGCTCATGGTCATAACACTGCGGATTGCTTTGAACTGAAAAGACAAATTGAGGATCTTATCAAGGATGGTCAGCTTCAAGAATACATTTATCAGTCCCCTGAACCATCCAACAAGAATGACAAAGGGAAGGAACCATTAGAAGAGGTAGCCACAATTTTTGGGGGAGTAGTGGCTGGCCCGAGTTCCCAAGCCCGAAGGCGCTTAGCTAGGCAAGCAAGATATAACCTCCCTCGCCACGAAGTCAACCTGACAACCTCCTCCACCAATGTTGGGGATCGTGATGTTATCTCTTTTTCATCTCAAGATGCGCAAGGTATCCATCATCCTCATTGTGATGCCTTGGTCCTCACGATAATAGTGGCCAATAAAAGGCTACGAAGAGTATTGATTGACAACGGGAGCTCGGCTGACATAATATCATTGGATGCATTTGATCGGTTGGGTCTTAACCGTAAAGATATGAGAGGCATCCAAACTTCCCTGATAGGATTCACTGGAGGAAAAGTTATCCCTGAAGGAGTAATTTTGTTACCAGTGACCTTGGGAGAAGGCTCCCTACAGACAACCAGGATGGTGAATTTTCTCGTAGTAGATCACCCGGGTGTTTATAACGCCATTCTTGGACGGCCGTCACTTTACGACTTCAAGGCCGTGATGGGTGTCTACCATCATGTCCTGAAATTTCCAACACCCACCGGTGTAGGAGAAGTTAGAGGTGAACAACGAATTTCTCGAGAATGCTACAACATGGCTTTTAAAGAGAAGGCACATAAGCCATTAATGATTCGATGAGAGCCTTCTGTGAGCATAAGCTAAGTGGGCACTCAAAATCGCATTGATGGGACATTGGCGCCTAACTGCAAGGGTCCTTACCGATTCAAAGCAGTCATCCGCCCAGGCACCTACAGACTGGTTACCATGGATGAGAGGTTACTTCGTCACCCATAAAATATTAGACACTTCAAAAAGTGTTATCCATAATCTCTTCATATATGTAATAAACTCCGTCTAGGGATTTATACATGTATAACAACTCCCATAGGGAGACCTATAAAGAGATTATCAATAAAGTATTCGGTTTACCACATTATAACTCGTTCAACTCCTTGCTCGGCTTCCCACCACTTATCAGCTCCAGGATCACTGTCTGAGGTAGCAGAGGACAACCAGTCGCTCTCTCCCTCCGCATCAACCACCTTTCGCAGGATCCTCATCCCGTACATACTGGGTTTGATGACTTGATTCCGCCCGTAGCACTATCGCAATAGTCTTAATGCTAGCCATCTGCACAGTTAAAGAGGAGTCGTTAGTCATCAAACCAAATCTACTAAGGAAGGGAAGAAATGAAAAGAAAAAAAATGCTGGGGGGATTGTACTGAAAGTCCGCAGAAACACCCCCGCGGAGAAAAAATTATTAAAGTTTAAAAATCCGCGGAAACACCCCTGCGGAGGAAAAAATTATTAAAGTTTGAAAATCCGCGGAAACACCCCCGCAGAGGAAAAATTTTTAAAGTTTGAAAATTCACGGAAACACCCCCACGAATAAAAAATAAAAGTTTAAAAATTCGCGGAAACACCTCCGTGAATTAAAAATGAAGGTTTGAAATTTCAGGGAAACACCCCCGTGATTTTAAATAAAAAGTTTTGAAATTTTACAGAAACACCCCCACGAAATCAAAATTTCGGAAATTGCTGAGAGGCCCCCGCACTTACTCGAATTTCCTCTGGAAGGCCCTGCATACTACGTGAACAGTGCACGCAGCATGCAGCGCGGCCAACACCCGTGGGCTCGCCCTCCCTGCGCATCCAGCGCCTCTCGGGTTCGCCCCCCCGCTCGCCTGGGACCTCGGCAGCCTCGCCTCCGCACGCCCAGCGCCCCTCGGGTGCTCGCCTCCTCACGCCCAGAGCGCGCTCCTGGGACCTCGGCAGCTCGCCCCCGCGCGCATGGAGCCTCGCCTGCTTGCCCTGCGTGCCTAGGCCCTCGCCTGCTTGCCCCCGCGTGCATGGAGCCTCGGCAGCGCGCCCTGCGCGCATGGAGCCTCGCCTGCTCGCCCCTGCTCACACCAGCGCTCGCCTGCCTCTCCCAGCGCGCCCAGCGCTCGCCTGCTTCTCCCCAGCGTTCACCTGCCTCTCGCCCCGCACGTAGCTGGCCTCTCCCTGCGCGCAGCACGCCTCGCATGCACGCCCAGGACCTTGCAAGACTGCGCCCACACGCCCAGGCCTTCGCTTGCACGCCCAGGACTTCGCAGGATTGCTCCCGCGCGCCCAAGGTCTCGCAAGAACGTGCCCGGGTGCCCAGGCCCTCGCCTGCTCGCCCTTGCGCACAGAGACCTCGCCTGCTCGCCTTTGCGCACACAAGGCCTCGCGGCTTGCCCAGGCTCTTGCCTGCTCGCCCTTGCACGCACAAGGCCTCGCGGGATCGATTCCGCGTGCCCAGGACGCAAGGTCGCCCCGCATGCATGAAGCCTCGAACGCGCGCCCAGGATTGCGCTGTGGCCTGCTAGCCCGCGCATTACGCTGTAGCCTGCTAGCCCGCGCATTGCGCTGTGGCCTGCTAGCCCGCGCGCTGGGGCTTGCTCGCCTGCGCGCTGTGGCATGCTAGCCCGCGCGCTGGGGCTTGCTCGTCCGCGCGCTGTGGCATGCTAGCCTGTGCGCTGGGGCCTGCTCGCCCGCGCGCTGTGGCCTGCTCTCCCCTGCGTGCGTAGCAGCTCGCCCACGCGGGCTTGCTGTGCACGTTACACACCCATGAATTTCTTCCCTCCTTCACACCCGAACACACACTCATGTTTTTTCTTCTTTCACACATAAACCCGCGAGGGAAAACACATACAAACGTTTTCATATTCTCACACAAATCACGTACACACACACGCAGGGCATAATCCATACAAGAATTTTTGCATTGAAAAATTAAACCTATCCATGCATTCTAAAGCATATACGCAAAAAAAAAAGTACTTACTTGTGACGGTTGAAAACTTCTGGCTCAGATTGATAGTCCTGTTTGCTAGGATCACTTGCACTGCTTGCCGCCCGGGTGCTCTCTCCTATTTTTGAGTAAACCCTACTCCCTAACACTTGTGTCTTATATAGAGCACCAATTTAGGGTTTAAGCCACACTAAGCATGCATGGGTAATAAATCACCTCCTTGGGCCGGCCCCCTAGCACATTTAATCTATAGCCCAGAAATAGTCCCAACGCTGACCCATTGGTCAACTTGGGTCTGGGGGGACTACTGTTATGGCCATAACAATATTGGGCCTCAATTGTTTCTAATACAGTAAGCCCATTACTGTAGCCCATTATCTGGGCCCGTTATCTGGGTCCTACAATGACCCATCCTGGCTCAATTATTTCTAAGACAGTAAGCCCATTACTGTAGCCTATTATCTGGGTCCCACAATGACCCATCCTGGCTCAATTATTTCTAATACAGTAAGCCCATTACTGTAGTCCATTATCTGAGCCCGTTATCTGGGTCCCACAATGGCCCATCTTGACTCTTATATAAACCCTCCGGATTATTGCTCAAGGTATGCACACTTTTCTGAACTTATTCTCTCTCTAGATTTCCTTCACTTTTGAGAGCTTCTCTCTCTAGGAAATTCTCCCAGAAAATTCCGGAGTGCCGGAAACTGACTTGAGCGTCGGAGGGTTCTCGCCGGCACCACCGCCGGCACCCCTGACTATTTTATTGTGCTCGCAGGACTGGACCCGAGCTCCGACCCGAGCTCCGACCCGCTTCCCGACCATCCGGAAACCGTGCATCAACAATAGGATAACTTATTGGAATCATAGTCCAATATAGATTATATATTCAGACATTATTCTATATAATATTAGGACATTAATCATATTATCCTACTTCACCTTAAAAGAACATGTGTTTGTATTCCTAATTTGTGTTCTTCCAAAGAAGAATTCTTGCAGAAGACAAAGTGCTGAAACAGGGACTGATTAAACAGCTTAGGAATGCACGCATTGAGTCACATTCAAGGAGAACAAGATTGAGAGCAGGTGCCGTGCATCGTTTATTCCTATTCATGTTTATGTGTGAAGTTTTGAGCTTACATTAAGAGTTATGAGTTATGTGAAGTTTAAGGATTTTGAGTGTTTATATGAGTTTATAATTGAGTGTTCTGTTATGATTTTCATATCTGTATTGTGTTAAGTGAGCAACGACAAAAAGTCTATATTATTACTAGTGTTGTGTTATTGAGAGAACTTTTTTACATAGATTATGTCAGTATATAAAAGAGAGCCTACCACTATAAACATTTATTAAACAAAAGATAACATATAAAATTGCGGCTCTAACTGCCCGTGGACGTACGGTTTATAATCGAATGACTTAAAACCAAATATGCTACTCGTGGATATAGATTTTGTAATCAAACCACGTAAAACCTCTTATGCCCATTTACTTTATAGTTTCTATTATATTTCGCATTATAATCTATCACCTTTAAACCTAATATAAATAATACAAATATTTAAAAAAAATTACTTTAGGGTGTTATCTAGTTATTATATTTTGTCAAACAACCATTCCTATTTGTAGTGGTGGACCTAAGAAGAGACCCAGGGGGGACCGGGCCCCTTCTGAAATTTTAAAAACTCCTTTTACTCCCTTACTTATAATCATTCACAATTGTGCCCTTCTAAAAAAACAAAAACTAATTTTTTGATTGTCTTTCTCTCTTTCTCTCTTTTATTTTTAAATTAATAGCCTATCAAACTTATATTTTTATAATTATATTATATATAATATTTGTATTATGTCTTTCTTTTTATAATTTAAATGTATCAAATAGCAAAAAATTAGTAAACTTTATATTTAAAAAAAAAATTATTTGAGCCTTCTTATTCTTTTTATACATTTATAACCTTTTTGGGTAAAGTGTAATGGTTATTGTAAATTAATAATTTTTTAAAAAATATAGAGAGATATTATAAAAGAAAAATTATTTTTAGTTTGACATAATCATACCTAAAAAAAATGTTAATAATTCAACAGAAAGTTATCTTGAAATTAATTGAAAAGACTTTTTTGCGAATTTCAAACATAGAAGCCGAATTTTTTATTATAATGCTAATCTACGGATATAAATAATAATATTTTTTTATACATGACAATAGGATAATTCTACTATGTTTTTTAAATATAAATACTCGTCAATGACAATAATTGTTATATTTTATAGAATAAATTATTAATTATTAGTATTTTATACTTTGATTATGTATTAAGTTTATTTAATTTTGAAATATAAGATTCACTGTATCTCCTATTTATATATATTTTTAATAACTTCTTATGTATTGTTGATGTTTAAAAAATATTAATTTTAAAACAATAAAGGTGTTTCCTCTAAAATAAAATTTTGGGCCTGTCACTACATATTTAGTATTAACAAATATCACTAGTCTAATACATGAGATAATATCGACTAATGTTATGGACAATATCATTTCTTATTATCGTAAGGGTGGTCTTAGGCCACACGTTAAAACCTCTGTGAAATGTTGTTAAAAAAAAAAATTTGAGCCTCATTTATTAGCCGCAGAATTCTGAAACATGCCTAAAAATAAGCCTTGTTAAATATCCATATTGCCTTTCCTTACAACTTAAAAGAAACAAAACAAAAGAATCAATGTCCCCGCCAAAACTAAGTTATCAAATTACCCTTCTCTCACTTTTTATTGCCCATAATACCCTTAGAAAAGCAAAACAAAAGCACAAAACCCACGTCCAGCGTGCAAACTTGTGCAGAGGAGCTTGTTGTGTCTCCTATTCTTCAATAGTTTTCGTTGTCTTCAACAGATTTAGGTAAGTAGTTGCATTTCCTTTAGCTATTTTGACTTTTTGTTTTATTATGTCACAGTTTATGACTAAAGTATAAAATATGTGTGAAGAATCATATTATTTTTTTATCCTCTATTTCTCTCTATTTTTATTCATAAAATTTGTGTTTGAATAATACATAAAAATAAAAGATCAATTGATTTATAGAAGGAACTATAAAATATAGACTAATTTATTTGTATTAGATTCTTATATCATTTTTTTATTCATAAAGTTTTATGTATTAGTTGGATATCTAATTCATTATAATTATTATTTATATTTATATATATAAAGAATGACGGATAATGATTGTAATGAAGTTGATCTGGGAAGTAGCGTTTCACAAAAATATTAGGACCTGAATAAGCTTCCATTTGAGCAAGAAAATACAATGATAGATGAAGTATTGATTTTCATTATCTTGAGCCATTTGTTGGGCAATGTTTCTTAGGTGAAGAGGCCTTTATAATAGGAAAATATCATGGATTTTCAGTTCGTAAAGGGAGATTCATCACCACTAATGGGAAAATAAGAAGATGTGATTTCTTTTGTCATTGTGAAGGTAGTCATTCATTAAAAGTTATTGATCTATCTAAATGACAATGGGATAAAGCATCATCACGATGTGGATGTAAAGCTCCCTTGCGGATTACGATATGTAAATCATTTTGACATTTTTCCCAATGAGTGGCATTTAACTAAATTTGTTTCTGAACATAACCATAATCTCTTGTCTCCATTAGAAGTTTAATTTCTTCCAATAAATCGAAATATAATTGAAGAAGACAAAGGTCGCATTTTCTAATTGAAGAAAGGGAGGCTTTTAATTGGACAAATAGTTCGTGTCTTAGAACTTGAGAAAAATACGACGCATGGATTGAGGAGGATATACGAAATCTTTTTCATAAAGTCGATAGAACACATGAAAAGAATGATGCGGTGGAACTTTTGGAATGTTGTAAAATGGCCAAAAAAGAAAATTCCAAGTTCCAATATGCATTCATAGTTGATGAAGAAATGAAGTTAGAGCACATATTTTGGTATCCTTTTCATGTTTTGATTGGTATCGAGAATTTGGGGATGCAATTGTATTTGATACGACTTATAAGATAAATGCTTATGACATTCCTTTTGGCATTTTTGTTGGAGTTAATAATCATGGAAAGACAATTTTATTTGGTTGTGCACTACTACGAAATGAGACAACAAATGCTTTTCAGTGGTTGATGAAGATATTTTTAAAACTCTGAATTTTAATTAAATTAATTTTTATTAGTGATATCACGTACTTTTACTTATTCCATTTATATTTATTAATGTTGCAGACTTTTTTGAACTTAATGAAGCATCCACTAAAAACAATCTTAATCGATCAAGATCCATGGTTTACAAAAGCCATTGCAAAAGAATTGCCTACAACAAAACATAATTTTTGTATTTGGCATATTACAGCTAAATTCACTGGTTGGTTTATGGTGATTCTTCATAATAAATACTACAAGTGGTGTGATGACATATATAAGTTATATAGGCTATAAACAATTGAAGAATTTGAGCATGAATGGCCTCTTATCGTTTCAAAATATAGTTTACATGGTAACAGACATGTTAGTGGTTTGTACAAAATTAAACAATTATGGGTTCCAGCTTATCTTCGAGGCAACTTCTTTGATGGAATGACAACCACTGGTCGATCAGAAAGTGTTAATGCATTTGTGAAGCGATTTATCAACTCTTACACAAGTTTAAGCCAATTTGTTAAACATGTTAGTTATAACTATTAATGATAATATATGTATGTATGTATTGCACATGGGACTCATCATTTGTTATTTTATTTTATTAGATTGACCTTGCTATAGGCACTATTGAGCAAAAAGAAGCCAACGATAAAATGTTGACAACTTACAAAATGTTTCATTAAGGACATTGTCACCATTGGAAGAACAAGCTCAAAAGACTTTGACATTATTTGCATTCAAAAAGCTCCAAGAAGAGTTCAAAAGAGCAAGTCAATACTTGATGCTTAAAGATATATGCAACGAGTTCATTATGCAACATTTTGAGGGAGGAAAGTAGTCGTAAACACACGGTATTTTGGAATTGGAAAATTGCTATATGTAGTTGCAAGCTTTTTGAATTTTGGGGAATATTTTGTAGACATATATTAAGCGTATTTATCCATAAGGATTGCTTTGAAATTCCTTTTGAATACTTACCCTCTCGTTGGCATCATGAAGTAGTAATTATTAAAAAAAAAAACAGTTCAATCAGTTCCAAAATGATGGTAGTTCACTTGAGAGAGGAGTACTGTTGGATAATAATACCACAATTATTGGTGGTCATGTTGTGCACTGTCCTCCAACTTCTAAAACTAAAGGATGCCCTAAACAAAAGCGGATGAAAGGTGGAAAAGAATTAGGGAAACAAAGCAAAGCTTGTGGACTTTGTAAGCGTGTTGGCCATAATATTACCATATGTCTAGAAAAAGAAAATGTGGATTCTCATTCTGTTTCTCAAAGAAAGAAGAAGGAAATGAACTCAAAAGCTCTTGGTCTAAATCCAGTGTTCTCCTTGAAATATTAGGTAAGTATACGATATAATATTTAGTTGTAATTTTAATAAATGTGAAAAAATTATAACAAATTGTAGGATGCAACATTAATATTTTTTTCTTCTATCTTGTTTTTAGGTTGTTATATGCTTGCAATAGAGGTAATACACTTTTGGTTAGTTGTGCATGTTGACAAAGTATAACCTTTTTTATTAGTCACTATCTAATTAGAGTAATTTTTTGTTACTTTAACTTATATGACATTGGCCAATACTAATGACAACCTTCGTTATGGAATATAGTTGTACAAGATAGGTAAGTTTGATGCCAACTGATCATGTTTACTTAAATTTATTTTTAGCTTATTTGTATTTCAGGTGTAGTTAACTGATCAAAATATGCCTTCTTTAATGCTAAATAAGAGAAGATTAATTTTTTTATGAGATTATCAAAATTGTCATAAATTTTTAGGTTATTAACATTTACCCCTAAGATTAAATAAAAATACAAAGTGCCCCCTTCAAGATTTAAAATTACGAATTGCCCATTGAATTTTGAATTGTACCGATAAGTTAAACGAAAAAAGAAGAGAGAGAAAAATTACTTGGTTATTTTACCAAAATAACCCGATGGTCAGCTCTCTGAGAATTAAAATAGAATAAACAATAGAAGCAATCATTGGGATTAGTAAACAATAATAAAAACATGAGTGACTCTAAAATAAATGCCTGAAAATTGCTCCATGGTTTTTTAAATAGTTTGACTTGTTTAACCCACTTTTTATCATGCTCCACATGGGGATATTTTTTTATTTGACCCCTTTTGGGGTCATGTAACTAAATATAACCTCTTTCTCAAATTTAACTATTTCTAACCCCTTTCTAAGAGAAAAGACTAGAATGCCCTTACTACTTCTTTTTCTAATTCTTCCATCAACAAGCCTATACTTATGAAACAAATAACAAAGGTTTTCACATTTGAACATCTCAATTCCATCTCAATTCCATCAACAAGTAGTACTTCTTCAAAGCACTTCTAGGGATTGAACAGGCACAGCTACAACTAATGTAGAGTCTGATGTTGCTTCAGTTCAGCTTCAATAACCAATGTATGTTCAGATTTATCATTTAGATTTATTTTCTCCCTTGTTTTTATTTGATATCTATGAAAGTGGACCATGTTGAAGGAAAATAAGGCTTGAAATTGTGGTTTTTTGTTGTAAAAACGTGTTGCACGACTCTTTTCTCCAAAGGGTCGTGCTGCACGACTCCTTTCTCCAAAGGGACGTGTTGCACGACTCCTTTCTCCAAAGGGTCATGCTGCACGACTCTTTTCTCCAATAAGTTGTGGTATATAATGCTTTTGTTGAAATAGTTGTGATACATAATACTTGTCTCTAAACGGTCGTGCAATAGAGTGAAATCTGTTTGAGTTAATTGTATTGTTTTGTATTGCTATTGCAGGCTTCAGTAAATGGATAATGTTCGTTTTTCTATTGTGTATGATGGTGAATAAGTGTCGAGTGGCAGAGATTTTTTTATTGCAGTGTGTAGAGTTCGTAACTTATCAGTCTATAATTTTAGTCATCTCTTTTATAAGTCCGAAGTCCTATTGACTGCATATGCAGAGGCTATTTATCCTGTTAGTTCGTTTGAGGACTGGGATATCCCAGATAAAGTTAAGGCATGTATAATATTATCCCCTGCGAAATGTCGCAGACGGGGTCGACAAAAGAAGAATCGAATTCCATCGTTGGGTGAAGAAAGGACATCACGTAAATGTGGGAGGTGTAGTGGCAGGAGTCATAATCGGAAGACATGTCGTTCGATGAATCCGCTGTCAACCCAAAGAAATCAGGAGGCTCTATTAAATGATACCGGTGGGGAGTAACCACATAATGAATATGATAACAACCACATGTACCTACTGCTTATTAAAAGCATTACTTTAATCAATGGATGTGTGTGTTGTAATCGTTTTATTGGACATGTTAGTGGTTGTTGCCTAATGACTTCAATGCTCAAAATTATTATTAAGTTGTTTTTGTATACCGGTTAGCTATGACATTGTAATGCAATTTTATTTCTCTTACATTGTAATTATATATAATATTAATAGAAATGAACAAGAGTAATATCTAAAACAGGACAACTCAAAGCATCGTGTAATAGAGTTAATTCAAAAATTTGGCATGACCAGGTTCTTCGATAAACCTGTTTTGTTGTAATAGAGTGAAATCTGTTTTATTGCACGACCCGATCATGCTGATTGCACGATTGGGTCATGCAACAAAATAGATTTTGTTTTGAAATCTGCTTTGTTGCACGACTGGGCCGTGCAATAGAGTGAAATTTGTGTTATTGCACGACCCGATCGTGCTGATTGCATGACTGGGTTGTGCAACAGAATAGATTCTTTTTAGAAATCTACTTCGTTGCACGACTGGGTCGTTCAATAGAGTAGAATCTGTTTTATTGCACGACCGGGTTGTGTTGAAATAAAACAGATTCTGTTTTGAAATTTGTTTTATTGCACGACCCCGTCATGTAGCAAAAAGATTCTGTTTAGTTGCATGCCCTGGTTGTGCTGGTAGCACGACCTAGTTGTGCAATAGTCTAATGGGTTTGTGGCACAACCCCGTCGTCCTGATTGCAATAGAGTGAATTCCGGGCAATGTGCACGACCCAATTACATCAAAAAATTGGCACAACCAGGTCGTGCACAAGGTGAAAGTGGCATTTTTGCACGACAACAATGTGTTTACAATATATACATACATATACACCTGTAAACCATGGATGAAATCAATTTATAATTACCAAAGTGCTTTAAATATTCAAAAAGTGATACATGGATACAAAGACAATAATATCACCAAAGGTATGATGTCAGTTTATTGCACGACCCTGCAACAAAACAGATTCTGTTTTGTTACACGACCCGGTCGTGCTGGAAGCAAAGGTATGATGCTGCAATTACTCATTCCCTTGAATCAAATACAATAAAATCAACAAAGGTATAACGCTGCAATTACTCATTCCCTTGAATCAAATACATATATCCAAAAGAGTATTACAAAGTTTGTTTTGTATTGGTATTGCAGGCTTTAGTGAATAGATAATGTTCGTTTTCCCATTGTGTATGATGGCGAATGGGTGTCGAGTGGCAGAGTTTTTTTTTTTTCAATGGTCGTAGAAGCAAATGTGTGACTTTGCCTATGTCAACAACCTATGAAGAGTTAGTTCGTGACGTTTCTGAAGTCACCAATAAATCTTTAGTGAAAAACACATTTTCATTGCAATATATGTGAAGGGCACATATTCCACTTCCTTCATCAATAGTAGAAAGTGATGATGATTTGAAATATTTCTTAGAAGAAAACATCAACGTGGACCCTTCAAATAGGATCTCCTTATGCGCAATTGTTGAACCCCGTTCACAGGAAATTGATATTGAAAATGTAATGCAATTTTATTTCTCTTAGATTGTAATTATATATAATATCAATAGAAATGGACAAGATTAACATCTAAAACAGGACAACTCAAAGCATCGTGTAATAGAGTTAATTCAAAAATTTGGCACAACTAGGTCGCTTGCTAAACCTGTTTTTTTTTTGCAATAGAGTGAAATCAGTTTTATTGCACGACCTGGTCGTGCTGATTGCACCACCCGATCGTGCAATAGAGTATAATCTGTTTTATTGCACGACTCGGTCGTGCACAAGGTGAAAGTGGCTTTTTTGCACCAGCACGAGCGAAGTAGCATATTTAAAAATAGTCATGCAAATAGGAGTACAACAGCAAAAAATATTATAAGTTAAAAGGACGATGTGTTTACAATTGTTACATGTACACCTTTAAACTGTGGATGAATTTGGCATATAATAACCAAAGTGCTTTAACTATTCAAAAAGTGATACATGGATACAACGACAATAATATCACCAAAGGTATGACTCTATAATTACTTATTCCCTTGAATCAAATACATATATCCGAAAAAGTATTACAAAGTTTGAGAAGAATGTCATGGTTTCTAAAATGCGAAATTTCGACATGGTTTTGCAACTCATTTCCACGATCTCATATCAAACATATCTGCCGCCAACTCCTCCCTATAGTTTCAAGCATGGTCTGGATGACGTATAACTTCTACAGACTCACTAGGTAATCAGGCAACTAAGATACATTATAACATGACAGCTGATGTTTTAATAAGCAAAACAATCATAGTTAAGACATCTGCACCCTAAGGCATGGCAACATAACAAAGAATTTTCATAACCACAAACATCATTGGATGCATGTAAACCACTTTTGTGGGGAAACAATCATTTCCAGCAAGGTTGCCAAATCCAATTCTTCTAATAACCCATTGCCATTACTATAGCAGCTCATTCGACCTCCTAAATCAACAAACATTGTCATATTTCCCACCACCTCCAGAGCCAATCCCTTCAAGCACCACTTTTAAAAACTTTCATCATCATCATCATCATAACTGCCACTTGAACCACCACAACATGATCATTTTTTGCCCCCACATCCCAACCTAACTTATTGCCATAATAATCTAAATATTTCAAGCTCCAGAAATGAGATAGTGTTAATTAAGCAGAGTGCAAAATCCGTCAATCAAACCTTTTTGGTTTCAACAAGGATTTACACATGTTAATGATTCCAGAAACACTTAGTACATCATAGTTTTCATAAACTCATCGAATAAGCAAATGACATACAATACGTAGGTGTAAAACAAGAACAACTCATTGCACTACGGCTTACAGTAAAGGTGATCAAAAACAAAAATAATTTTTTAAATATAAGACCACCTGGACATGCTATTTCTTCTATACTTCTACCGCATTTCAACATGGAGTTCTATCCCACCACATAATACATTGCTGAAAACTTAACCATATTTTTCCAATAGTTTCATTCATTAATTAATTCTCAATATCAACTGACAATGGATTACAATCCACAATCAGCTGGTATTCAGGATCATCTTCCAACACTATATGACAATGAAGCTGATATTATTGTGAGTTATCTTATAGTTATAGTGATTACTCTACAGTTTCATTAATTAAAAACTACTATGCAATTATTTCTCCTCCTTACCATTAATTAATTCTCAATATCAACTGACAATGCATTACAATCCACAATCGGCTGATATTCAGGATCATCTTCCAACACTATTCCATGATCTGTCGGATCAGAACCCTTCTAAAGGGCATCTTCAACTTTTTGCCATTCACAGACCATATGCCCGTTAAATAAATGTCATATGCACAATCTAGTAAATAGAAATTATAAATAAAAAAGTAAAGCTTGAGATCTAAGCCATATCAGTTATTAAACTTATAACAAGGAATGAACAAAGAAAGTATCATCTTCTATTTCGAATTTCAGGAAAATCCAAACGAATATGTTATGCATGCAACACTAATAAAACTAAGAATCTCTATAGGCACAGCAAAGGCAAAAAAGGGAGAAGAAAGACAAGAAGATCAGCAAGAACAAACAAGATATGAAGCATGTGAATGTGAAATCAAAGCACATATGAGATTTGAACTAACCTGCATTATATAAGTATATCTCTGAGTTTTCTGCAATTTTGAAACATTGTCCAGGTCATCATAATTAAGTGCTTCTATATCAGCCATGTCACCATCAACATCCTCCATATTTGTCACATCGACCTCATCTTCCTCCTGCAATATATGAACATAAACACAGCGTCAAGGCTAGAAGAAAGGATGAAAATACCAACGGAAAAATGCTAAGGAGGAGAAATAATTGCATAGCAGTTTTTAATTAATGAAACTGCAGAGTAATCACTATAACTATAAGATAACTCACAACAATATCAGCTTCATTGTCAGATAACTTATCCAGGTCAGCAAGGAAAGAATCCACAAGAGTTGCCTGAAAATTAAGGCCACGATGAGACGAACAGCGACGGATCGAGACCACGGGGGCGACGAGCAAGCGACCACAGTGGTAGGACGAGGCAAGAACAGCAGTGGAACAACGCAGCGGGCACGACCAATGGAGCGGCACGGCGGATCGATGGAGAGGTGAGTCGTGTGTCATGCTGTTTGCACGAATAGGGTTTATGTGATTCTGTCTTTGTTGTCTTTTTTTTTTATTTGTCAAGGATATTTTTGTATTTTTCTATGTTAAAGTGGGTCAATAATAGTTAAAATAAAAAAGGGGGTCAGTTATAAACAATGGGTGTTAGAGGGGGGTCATTTGATGAAAATCGGGCCTCCACATCTCTCCAAGAGAAATAAGAGGTTCATTCACATAATAAGACAGTTATTTTTCTAACGGTCACATACATGCTTGCAGCCTATATAAACTCTACCTTCACATGTGAAAACCAAGAAGCAAACATTTGATAGCTAGAAGGAAAAAATCTAAAAGGGCAGCCAAAATGTCTGCAAGTTCATCAAGTGCTCACAACAATGGCATAAATGGAAGCATCATGAAGTTTAAAAATAGAAGATGTAGATGTGGGAAGAGGGCTGCAATTAGGATATCTGAGTCAGAGGCAAATCTAGGCAAACTATATTTCACTTGCTCGAGCAGAGAATGTTCATATTATTCTTGGTGGCATCCTGATGAAGATGAAATCAACACAGCATCTGACCTTAATATGATGCTATCAACTAGCATGATGCAAAAGCAAGCACAAAAAATCCTTGAAGTTGTGCAAGCCATGGAAATCTATGCAACTCAGCTTAAAAATGTTAGGCTCAAACTAGATAAGGGTAATCAAGAATTGGTTGCAAAGGTGGTGTAAATGGTAGCTGAACAGAGGGCATTGAAGAGGCTTATCATTCTAATTATTGTAGTTGTTGTATCTATAAAGCTAGGCCTTTTGTAGAGTGGAATACATGGTATGAAAGTAAACAAGCAAAACAATGCAAAGCATAATGTTGCATAATGTAAAACAATGCAAGGCATAATGTTGCATAATGTAAAACAATGCAAGGCATAATGAAACAGTGTATCGCATAATGCAAAACAATGCATGACTAATGTAAACAAGCCAATATATAATCCATCACTAAACTAAAAGATCCAAAATATAATTTTGAGCAAACCAACATCACAATTTGCATCCAACTAACAGTTTCAAAGACCATATCAATATTCATTTTGCATGCACCATAATGTTTATATGCATGCACCATGAATACCCAAAAAAAACCTTCCTTAGACATTAGAAAGCATCCCAATATTAGTTTAAGCATCCTTCAAAACCCAAACTAGTGAAAACCTTCCCAATGTAGTAGCCAACATTCCAATATTAATTTCAACATCCCACAAAACTCTAAAAACGCAATAAAAAAAACTAATTGTATGGTCTTTAGTGTTGCTTCCCAAGTCAGTCTTGAGTTGGCTAGCTGCAAGGTGGTTGTTGGCTTGAAGAAAAGAGCATCTCATTTGGGTGAGTTGTAAGGGCTTGTTGGCTTCTTAATGTAGTTGGAATTCCTGATGGCTGCCCAGATATATGGTTATTGCTTTCCTGCAAACCAAATTGTAATATTCTCAATGGAAGTCTATATTATGTGAGTTAATATTAGCTTCAAAATCTTTTTATCAAACCTGGTTGCCAATGTTAACCCTGTTGTTTCTCTTTCCCTGATGTTTTAAGTTCACCTGCTCTCCACATTGCACCTATCAGAACAAAGATTAAAACTTCGTTAGTAATTTCATAAATTGATAAATAAATGTTTGCCCTGTAGTAATTTCCATTTACCCGAGGCTTTGCTTTGTTGACTTGCTCCAGTTTGCACCTATCATAGAAAAAAAAATTTGTCAGTACAGTGATAATAAGAAATACTAAAATGATTGTCTTGTGGTAAAATTGCATTTACCCTAGCCCTTGTTCTACTTGCATTAGATGGTGCAAGTGTGCATGTCCTCCTATTGTGGTCACTTCCATTACAAAAGCTGCAATGTATCATGAATGATCTTTTGCTCCTTATCTTAGGTTCATGTGGCTCTCTTCTCCTCACCTTCTTTGGCCTTCTAGGCTTCCTTGTTCTCACAGGATGTAAAATAAGCAGTCTATTAACTTCGGGCCATGTACTTTGATCTGGCAATGGGTGAAGCATGCCTGCATAAGTCCTTCTCATCGCTTTAATTGTCAATATTGGGTCAATGTAATCTTCTGCATCCAATCTAGAGTAGCAGATAGCTCCCATTGCATGTTTGCATGGTATTCCTGTTACTAACCATGCTCCACAATCACAATACTGTGGACTAAGCTTGACCTCAAATGTTCTAGTCCCATCTACCACCTCAAACTCTAACTGTCCACTATGAATAAAAGACAATTGTCTTCCTTCATTCATTAACCTTGTCATCTCTACCATTACATTGGGGGGCACCTTCTGATTCCAGCCTTAAAGCATCATTCTTTTCTTTTGTAATTTCTTTATAATTGATTTCCTTATATGATTCAAAAAAGCTAACACTAGTTTGCACCTCCACATCCCCTAGAAGCTATTAAAACTCTCAGTTAAATTATTAGTTACATGATCTGTTTTGGTTGTTGTGCCAATTTCCTACTTACACTAAGTAGAAGGCTCTATGTCCAAAAGCCACCTAGCTGCTACCTCATTTACTTGATTGATTTTGGTCATGGCATTCAACCAATCTGTTTTGTTAGTTGATCTTGCTGCTTCCCAAAATAGGTTATCAATTTTCAACCCAAGATATCTAGACTTGAAGTTTGAGTTATGTGTCTAGCACATACCTTATAAATTTTGCTGTGGGCTAATGTTTTTCTAAGGTTGAAATCAGGCCTTTTTGTCTATCACTCATCGTGGTGATAGCTCTTCCATCATGCCTGCCAATATAGTCATATAACTTCTCCAAAAACCAACATCAGCTGTCTTCTCTCTTAGCTTCGCGCACACACAGAGCAAGTGGAAAAATAGAACCATCTGCACAACTCCTATTGCACTCAACAACATTCCTCCATATTGCCCCTTCATATGGCAGCCATCCAAGCTCATGAAGGTCTGCATCCATTTATAAAGCTATCTCTGTATGCTGGGAAAGTCATGAAGCACCTCTGAAATCTTGGCTGCTGAGTACTTGATCCCCTTACTATTTTTACAACCACCATGCTCTTAAGATTTTTTATTTCAACTATAGTAGCAAACCTTGGCAGCACATAATAAGCCTCTGCATGGTTCTCTCCTACTCTCTCTAAAGCTATTGTTTTAGCCCTATATAATGTGTAGTCTTCTACTTCTACACCCAATTTGTTTTTGTATAAGAACCAATTTCTTTAATTCCAACCTTAGGATTCTCCTTAACAAGTTTCACAATCTTACTGGCTAGCCAAGGTGCTTTGGCATCACGATTCTTCCAAACCCTTTGGCAGTCATGAACACTGTTCATAGTCTTGATTTGGAATGATTTAACAGTGCTGGACATCTATGCAGCATGTAGCCTCCATGGACACTTGTCAACCTTACACTTTACTGTAACCTTATCATTGTCATTCTTCACCTTAATGATTTCAAACCCTTTCCTCACTATATAGTCCCTCAAAACTTCTCTAAAATGGTAAACATCATTGAAAACATCCCCAACTGATAGTTCAAAATCTTCACTAGTGTCTGCATTGAACTTCGTCTTTCGTATTATCCTTAACATTCTTGCAACCGGCCTTTCATCTGCACTTGACCCATTATCATAAAAATCATCATCAGAGGGAGGATTATCATCACTCGTATCAGATAGTTTTTCTTCTTCCTCTGAGTCAGCAGCAGACTTATTTGCATCTAAACTATGTTCACCAGAGTGTTTTTCCTTTCATTCTAGATAGTCATTACCCTCTACTACCTCATTATTAAACATATGTGAATGCATATCTTCTCCATGCACTGAGTCATCACTCCACTAGACCTGACCCTCTATAACTTCATTATCAAAGAATTGTGAAGTTACATTTGGAATAGGTGTTTTGAACAGGTGCAGGAATAGGAGTTTCAATTGGGGCCATTTGTTGAGCCTCAACTGCATTAGAAACATTTGACGGAGTTACTACAGGGTCTATCTCAACTATCATAGAGTAAAAATCCATGTCTTCATACTTATTGAAAATCTGGATGAGCTCTGAATCAGTCTGGATAATCGGATTCTCTGGTTGCCATGGCACAACAACTTTCACCTGGAACTTTTCACCAGCTAACACAGGCAAACCACACGCGACCATCTTCGCCTCTGCAACCAACTTTTCTAGATTATAGAAAATGGTATCAATCACCAATCGATAAGACTTCCCATACGTATGAATTGTAAGAATAAACTCACTGTAAAATAGGGTAAACACAATCCAATTCAGCTTAACATGCATATCAACTTAACATGCATAATATATTATAACACAATCAAATCTTATACTACAATGACTTACAAACAGAACAACTAAAAATTCCAACTGGCCAAAAAGAAACAACGGATAACAAAATAATTAAACTGGTTCATGCATTACAAGATATTTTCAATGATATGGGCAGGCATTATTCATCAAAATAAGATCAAACAATGTTTACATGCATAAATGCTTTGCTAGCTTATGACCTTAACATTCATCACATGTTATTGACCTATCAATTTCGTGTATTACAGCAAGCAAAAAAAAAAAAACATTTAAACATTAGCAATGCTTATTACTTTAGTTAGCCGATTAAGCATTCACCGTAACAACAAACTTTTTTTTGTCGACCAAAGTTAAGAACTTTTCAACATATAACCTACTCATTCATGCGATTTACAACCAAAGTTATTAACGTGCTACCTTTATAACACCATATCTTCTCCATGTTAATGGAAAAATGATCACTCCTAACACATGCTGATATTGAAATCAGTTTTGCAGAAAGTTCAATCCTTTTACAGAAGAATAAACCTAGTACAGTGAGCTTCCAGCAAGGAAAGGCAATCCCTTTTTTAATAAAACCCTTGTTTTGCCATGAAACTTCCCCAGTCACATACATGCAAAACACATTAACTATAAAAAAAAACATGTAGGCAACTTTCATTCCATTGCACCAAAGGCAGTAGTATTACCAGGTGTTGATGACAGACGAACTTTTCCCTTTTCCTTCGTCGTCCCTTTTTTCACTGAGTCAGAAATGCCCTTCATCTCTCCAACCTGAAACGAAGCTAAACAGTCCAAATAGCCCTTCGCATGTTTTTCCTCACAGTGATAATGGTTATTGTTGCAGTCAATAAAATGGTATCAAGCTTTTTGTTGTTACCCGTTTGACTTATGTAGCTTAGGAAAACAGAAACAGAAGCGAAATGTTTATAACCATGGTTTGCTTCATATTTCAACCATGGTTAAATGAGTTGCACTTTTTTGAGGGTTCGATTTGACTTCTACTTTTATACATTGTCCCCCATGCATAATTACATATTTTATTTTAATACCATTTAACTTTGTTTCCAATAATACCCCTTTTCCGTTTACCTTAACGACACAATTCAAAATTCAAGGGGCAATTTATAATTTTAAATCTTGAAGGGGGTAATTTTTATTTTCATTTAACCTCATGTGGTAAATTGTTAATAACCCTAAATTTTTTTATCCAATTTAAAATTACAATTAAAGAGATGTAAACATAATAGATAATCTTGACATAATAAATGAAATTTGACAGTCGCGGACGCACGTTGAGACCCAAGGGGGCCCAGGCCCCTCCTAAATTTTAAAATCTCTTAATAGTCCCTAAAGTTTTAATAGTTACAATATATCCCTTTATTAAAAATACAAAACCTACTTTGACTTTCCACATCTTTTTTCACTTTTTAAACTCCCCAGCTGTCTCTTCACTCACTTTACCATCTACCCTATCCCTTCTACTCTTCTACCCTCCGAATTGGTACAAAGGATAAGCACTAGGTGAGTTTATATTTTATTATATTTAATATTTAATAATTTTATTTTATACATGAAATTTTAATCAAGTTTTTGATGTTCTTCTCATGTAATTTTGCACTTTTATTTTGCAGGCAATCATATACCCGTTTTATAGTAAGTGTAATTGAACACAGTTTTACAATACTCATAACTAATTATCATTCCTTTCAAGTAAGTTATATCGTCACTCACTATAATTAATTCTTTTTAATGTATTCTACAAATAAAATTTATGTAAACCTTTTTAATGTTTATTTATTTATTTTGATATGAATTATTGCTTTTTCTTTATATCTTTTGTTACATTGAAAATTAATTAATTGATTCTTATAAAAAGAGTACAAATTGAAAAAAATTCCTTTGAATAGTAATGACTTTCTTTTCTAATTTATATTATATAGTATATTTGTGTCATATATCTCTTTATTCTTGATTTATTTGTATCGATTAGAGTAAAAAAATAAATATCATTAAAAAGATTATGTTGTAGAGACTTTTTATTATTTAATATGTTCGTAGTCTTTTTGAATAGTAGAATAATACGTATCATTTTTATTTATCAGTTATGGAGAGATATTTCAAAAGAAAATCTACTTCTGAGTTGGCATCAAGTCCAAACAAAAGTGCTAAAAGCTCTAAACAAATTAGTGAAGATGTTAATTTACAAGATTTGCCTGTAGATCCTGGACTTAGAACTCGAATTTTGGAATATAATCCTAATGTCCGAGATCAAGTTCGAAGAGCTTATCTTCAAAAGGGTCCTTGTCAACCTCGTGATCACAATTTTCCCTTTAAAAAATATGGAGAAAAGTCAAAAAGATTTAATCTAGCTTGGTTTAATGAATATCCTAATTGGTTAGAGTACAGTATAGCAAAAGATGCCTTATTTTGCTTATGTTGCTATCTCTTTAAACCAGATATTGGTGAGCAAGCAGGTGGTGAATCTTTTGTAAGTATAGGGTTTTCGAATTGGAAGAAAAAAGAGAAGCTAAAAGTTCATGTTGGGGGTCCTAACAGTGCTCATAATCAAGCTTGGGGTATGTGTGAAGCATTGTTAAAGCAAGAGCAACATATAAAGACAATTTTAGTGAGACAATCTGACCAAGCTCGAATTGACTATCGAACTCGTTTGGGTGCATCAATTGATTGTATCAGGTTTCTTTTAAGACAAGGGCTTCCATTTTGTGGACATGATGAAACTGAAGATTCTAAAAATCGAGGAAATTTTCTTGAACTCTTACATTGGTTGTGTGATCATAATGAGGAAATAAGAAAAGTTGCATTACAAAATGCTCCTGAAAATTTGAAATTGATAGCACCAAAAATTCAGAAAGACATAGTAAGTGCTATTTCAATTGAAATTACCAATGCCATTATCAAAGATATTGGTGATGCATTATTTTCAATTATTGTTGATGAGTCTCGTGATGTGTCTTCGAAAGAGCAGATGGCCATTATATTACGTTATGTGGATAAAAATGGCAATGTGGTTGAGCTGTTTGTAGGCATTGAGCATGTTATTGACACTACGGCACTGTCACTCAAAGAAGCTATTGATAATTTTTTTTCGAGGCACGGATTGAATATCTCTCGATTACGAGGACAAGGTTATGATGGAGCAAGTAATATGGGAGGTGAATTTAATGGGTTGAAAGCACTTATTTTGAAAGATAATGAATCTGCTTTTTATGTGCATTGCTTTGCTCATCAACTTCAATTAGCTCTTGTGGCAGTGGCAAAAAATCATACAGAAATTACTGCTCTATTTTTTTGGGTTGCTAATGTGTTTAATGTTGTTGGAGCATCAGCTAAACGTCGTGATATTCTCCAAGGAAAACATGCAGCAGTTATTTTTGAAGCACTCACTAATTGAGAGCTTTCAATTGGACGAGGCTTAAATCAAGGAATCAATCTCAAAAAGCCAGGTG
Organism: Boswellia sacra; assembly: GCA_013180625.2. Classification (NCBI taxonomy): domain Eukaryota; kingdom Viridiplantae; phylum Streptophyta; class Magnoliopsida; order Sapindales; family Burseraceae; genus Boswellia; species Boswellia sacra. Next base: position 86,221 of record SNVD02006168.1, read on the forward strand.
ATACACGTTGGAGCTCTCATTACAATTCTTTAATAAGTTTGATTTCTATGTTTTCATCTGTAATAGATATAATAAAGATGATAGCAGAGGATGGATCTGATGCTGATCATAAATATGAGGCCAAACTTGTATTGAAGTTTATCAAATCCTTTGATATTATTTTTTCTCTACATTTGATGAAAACAATATTAGGAATCACAAATGATTTGTCATAAGCTTTACAGAGAAAGGATCAAGATATTGTGAATGCCATAGAGTTAGTGAGAGTTTGTAAGGAAAGGCTGCAAATGATGAGGGAAAATGGTTGGGATACGTTATTGGATTAAGTTTCTTCTTTTTGTGCTAAACACAATATTGAAGTTCCTAACATGGATGATAAATTTTGGCTTCAAGGGAAATCAAGACATAAAGCTCAAGCGATCACACATATGCATCATTATCGTGTTGATATTTTTTTCTGTTATAGATATGCAGTTGCAGGAACTAAATAATCGTTTTACTGAAACAAATACTGAGTTGCTTCTTTGTGTAGCATGTCTGAATCCAAGTGATCTATTTTCTGCTTTTGATAAACAGAAGCTTATACGACTTGCTCAATTTTATCCTAAAGATTTTTCAGTAGTTCAACTCAAAGCACTTGAAGATCAACTTGAAAACTTTATTGTGGATATGCGTTCTAATAGTGAGTTTTCAGAGTTGAAAAACATTTATAGTCTTGCCCAAAAAATGGTTAAAACAAAGAAATACAAAATTTATCCATTGGTGTATTTTCTTTTGACATTGGCACTAATTCTACCGGTTGCAACTGCCACAGCTAAGAGGACATTCTCTACTATGAATATTGTGAAGACTGAATCACGTAATTGAATGGGAGATGAATGGATGAACGATAGCTTGCTTGCATGCATTGAGAAAGATATTTTTGATAGCATTGAAAATGAGGTAATCATACAACGTTTTCAAAATATAAAAACTCGTAGGGGACAGTTATGACTTTGTATTTGTTGAATTGTCGAACTATCAAATTTTAATATTTTATATTTTGTTTTATTGTGTTATGATTTATTTTAAAGGGTAAAGTTCATTATATTCCCTATCTATGTGTATTTTTTTTCAATTTTCAATAAATTTTCTGTTTTGTATTGTTTAGCAAAAATATTATATAAATTTAGAAATATTAAGGTGCCCCCTCTTTGACAAAATCATTGGTCCACCACTGAAATTTGATGAGATTATCAGCTTATAAAAATTTCATTTTATAACCTTCTACTCCACAAATCAAGAATTATACCGTTGTAGAGAATTTGCCAAGCACAATCATTATAATTGTTAAGTAAAAAGTTATGACATACAAAATTTTTAAAACAGAATTATTTTTAAAAATACACATATATATATTTTCTGAAAATTTTTAAATATTTTAGTTTAAAATTCGTAATTTAAAAATGCATAAAAAGATTGAATTTTAGTTCATATTTGAATATAATAATTAAAAATATTTGTAAAATTATTTGACCAATGCCAACCCTGTAACGCGAGAAAAGGCGCGTGGTGGATATAAATCCAAGTGTAGAGAGAGGGGTTACTATCATATACCATCCCTATATTTTGACGTAATTATGTCCAGAGTCATCATTTGTATTTTTTGTCTTCGGCTACCCCTATCTTTTCAAGAAAAATCATGGACCATCCTTCCGTTAGATTTTAGTAAATAAGTTAAAATAGCATGGCTAAAATGATAAATATACAAATACAAGTCAACACTATATAATGTGAGACTTCACTTTCTCTTGCTTCTCGATCCCCACTTCATGAACTTTTCCATTTCTTTATTCTCTTCTTCTTTTGGTTCGTGCGCTGGTTCACCTACCCGACTTCATGCAAAGCCGAACTGAAGCTTCGTCTCCTGTTTTTTTATTTACCCGACTTCATGCAAAGCCGAACTGAAGCAACATCTATTGGAAAAATGCAGTTCTTGAATGATCGTTCACGTGATCAGCGTTTGAATGCTTTGTTAGAAAAATATCACAAATCTCAAAGGTGTTGGTTCAAACGTTTCTTCTTATACACGCTTTAACGTGTTCGATATATTTGCATGTCTTGCTTGTCTTCTGGTGATGTATTACATATCCAAATTAAAGAAACTGTTAACTTCTTGCTCAATTTGCTATAGGGAGGATAGTTGTTGAAGTAAGTGAGCTTTTTTTTTCTCTTTATATTTAAGTCATGCCTTAATGTGTCCAGTATATTTCGGGTTTCTTGTATGGCTTTTGGTAATTTCTATATATCAAAAAAAAAAAATTTGAAACCTTTTGCTCAATGTCATGTATGTGGAGGATTGAATGTTGAAGTAACTTAGTAAAACAAGCTGAATCTTGTTATTGTCAGCCTTTATTTTCAAATGCCCTGCATACATTCTCTTTAAGGGCTGGCTATATCTTATGCTCTCCCATCATGCTGATATTGAACTTCTTTCTCATTATCAGAAAAAGAGTATTAGTTTTTGCATTGTATCAGTTGGAAGCTGATCGTCTTGAAAATATGCTGCGAAAGGGGTAACTTTCTTATCTGTGTCTTAGTTTTGCTTTAATTGGCCCATTCAGAACTCTGGCTATGGCAACTAGTATGTGAAATAAAAGAGGGAATCTACTTGTGAATTTAATGAACTATTCTTTCTATTTTGTTTCGCTTTTTTGTGATGCAGTGGTTGGAAGGTTGTTGCTACACATGGTAAGAAAGCACAACATGACCGTACGAAGGCACTATCATTATTCAAGCAGGGAACTTGTCCTTTGATGGTATGTGCTGCAAATCTATATTCTCATTATCTTTATGAGAAGCATTATTCTGATTACAGTTATGGAAATACAGTAGTATAGCAACTGATGATTGGTTGTAATATTGAGGTTTAAGTTTTAGTCCTCTTTTGTATATATGTACATAATATGTAAACATTAACTTACACAATTATCTGCAGGTCGCTACTGATGTGGCTACTCAAGGATTAGATATTCCTGATGTGGAAGTAGTTATCAACTATTCTTTTCCTCTTACTAAGGAGGATTATGCTCATAGAATAGGACGGACTGGTCGAGCTGGTAAGAAGGGTGTCTCTCATACATTCTTCACACATCACAATAAGGTAGCTTCTGAAACTCAATTATGACATTGTTGCTACTCCAAGTCTAATTAATATATTGTTGTTTAAGCCAAATATCTTCTTTTTAATTGGTGTTGACACTATTTCAGGCACTTGCTGGGGAGCTTGTGAATGTTCTTAGAGAAGTTGGGCAAGTTGTGCCATATGCTCTTTTGAAATTTGGTACTCATGTAAAGAAAAAGGCATGTATTTTTTATAGCTGCTTAGAGGGTATTTTAGTAATAATAATCGAACTAGATGAAAATTTGATGTCGACAGACGGAATTTTTAATGGAAGGGTGATTCATATATTTTTTTTTGAAAAGATAAGGATAGCCGAAGACAAAAATATAAATGATGACTTTGAATAATTATGCCAAAGTATAGATGTGGTATGTGATATTAACCCGTAGAGAGAGAGAGAGGGAGCGAAAGTGTTTCAACTTTCAAAAGGCAAAAGTGAGAGAGAGAAATTGGAGGGAAGAGCAAAAGGCGGCAAATATTTGCCAAAACAAACTCTCTCTCAGTCGAAGCTTCCATACAAAAAGCACCGCCTCTTCGTTTCGCGTTCAATCAATAAGGTATGTTTTCTAATCTTTGATTTATGCTAGTTTCTTTTATCTTTTAATTACAATCTTATAGAGCGTCGATGATACTGCGATCTTCTGCTTTCTTGTTTGCTTGATTGTTTCTCGTAGTAGATTTCTTGCTTGGTTGCCGAGAAAACAGAAGGAGAGGAAATTTGAAACGACAACGTATATTGTGTTTTTCTAATCATGTTTTAAATCGAAGTTGAAGAATGTGATTGTGGTAAAATTGTTTATTGGATTTGATTTAATTCACCTTGTAAGAATCTGTGTTTGTTTGAGATGGTAAAATTGCGATTTGATTTGTCACGGCGAAGCGTGAGAAACAAAATCTGTTATCTATGGATAAGGCTAGTGTTCAAATAACTGCGGTTGAATTTGTTTTACAAGAGAGAGGTTTTCATCAATTCGTTGTTTTGTGATAATCAAGATGCTTCATGTAATGCTAATAATCTGCGTTTCACGAGATGGCAAACATATTGAGGTGGATTTTCTTGTTGGATTGTGATATTGTTTGGATATTCATGTTGGATTGTGATATTGTTCATGAAACGATGACGTGAGAACAAATGGACTTTCAAGGAATTTGAGGTTGTATTACATAATATTGTTGGCATTTGTTTGAATAATCTCGAATTTTATAAGCTTCTCAATGGTAGCAGAGAAGCACAGTTTCGATAAGAAAGCTAGTAAAGTGGGAGACTACTTTTATTAAGTGCGACGATTGCTACATCTGAGGATTTTGTTTGGCTCTGTGTCTGTGGAATATCATTGAATTCTCTTGATCCATGAGGGAATGATTTACTGCCGGTCTGTCAGATGTCGTAGTTGTTGATGTTTGTTCATTAGAAGTTGGGTTTTGTTTATTATTTCTTCCAATTCTGATGGGTTATATTGATAGCTACTTAATTTATTGTAATATAACTTTTTCCAGTTTCAAGTTTCATATTTCATTGATGGCAAAGAAGTTCTTTATCAGGCTCTGTTTTATAATACCGTAGATATATGTTTTTCGTTAGTGATTCATTAAACTTATGGGTGTTGGTAAGTGCAATTTTCTCTTCTGGTTTATCTTTTTTGCAAAATTTCTCTTGCGTAACTCATGCTACACCTATTCAATAGCTAGTTTTGAAGAATTGCTCAATTGAGCATGAATTGATATTATAATCGTAACATTCAATCATGTACAGACCGTATCCCGTTTGCCATGGCATCCCCACAACCTAATTTAAAAATTTCTTTATTTTAATGGGGTTGCGTGGTGGGGGCCGGGGGGCCGGTAACATGAGGGGAATGCATCTCATGTTAGAGAAAGAACAATTGAATTTACAACAATATGTTAGTCAAAATTCATTTTTCTCCCTGAAGTCAGCAATCTTTTCTTCCCTTATGTTGGATCATTATTAGTACTTTTGCCGCTAATCTTCTCTCAACTCTGGATCATTATTAGTGCTTTGCTGGTAATCTTCTTTGCATCATGGGCTGCTTATCATTGTTTTCACTTTTTTGTTTTGGCCAACTTACTAGCTGGAAAGTGCAACCTGGCCATAAGAGGTCGGGGAGCTCGTGATTTTTGGTCAAACCCCCTGACGCAAACAAATCCTGCAAACAAAGTTCCACACAGTGAGTGAAGTACATCTGAATTCCAATTACCTGATAAATTGAAAAAATGACGAGAGAAACAATCTTCAGGAGTAATAAAGGTTGCCATGGGCCTGGTAAGAAAGTACGACTTTGTATCTATGTCTTAAAAAAGTAGGGATACGACAAACTGACTACGAACTATGCACTGGAAATTGAGTTCTTGATCATGTAGATGTGGGGGCTGATTAGGAATAGAAGAGTGGATGATGCAAGTGTGACATTCAAATTTTTAAAACGAGAGCTTTTCTGCACTAATTTTGGTAAAATTACGAAACTCTAATTAGGAAATAGTGGATCTCTTATGGTGAGTTAGTGAGTTATTGCGATAGGGACTTTGGTAGAATGAGATGTCAAAGTTTTACATCGGGTAATATGGGCTGTTTGATGGGATATTTAAGTGTCTCACTCCCCCATCTTAATAGCTAGCTTTTGAGGTGTGGTTCTTCATGGTGTTTGAGTGCTTATCAATTTTTATCAGAGCCTGTGCTTGACGGACCGGAGAGGGCTACCAATAGAAGGTTCTGACTGACGCAGAGCTGAGTGAAGTGTTGCCGAGTGCAGCCGCTGTGACGTTAGCTTTCCGGGGAGGGGTAATTGATAGGGACCTTGGTAGTATGGGATGCCAAAGTCCCACATCTAGCTTTTGAGATGTAATTCTCCATAATGTTTGGAGGATATTGGTGTTATTGATTTTAGGGTGTGGTTCTTTATGATGCGATGTTATTGACTATTGAGTTCTCTATGGATTAGTAATTCCAATGGGTGCCTTTAGCGAGTCTTCTCCAAGAAAACAAGATCATAGGTCAATCATTCGTATACATACTAGACAATTTATCTAAATTTAGAATAATTTGTATTGAAAATCAATTTTTTGGGTACAAGTGAATACAATTATATTTGAGTACAAGGATTATCGTTTAATGTGCCTTAACTTAAATTTTTTTACATTTGATTATTTTTAAATGGTTAACAGATTTGTGATATCTTGAAGGAGTCAAAACTCAACATGCTCTATGTTTACGTTCATGATCTTGTAAATTTATGTCCACATTCTTAAAATTTAGATCTAGGCAATTACATACAAGTTAAAAAATATGTGAAGGAAATGAGCGAAAATAAGGCAAATATTAGTTCTTTGGCTTGGTGGGTACACATTATGATAAAATGTTTTGAATTGCATAATTCGGGTGTTATTGAATAAGTGGATTATATTAAGATGATGAGTAGCCGTTCAAATTCATATTTGTTTTTTAATAAATGTTTAAAAGATTTTATGATTTAATATGTGAAATTTCTTGATCCCATAAATGTACATGTAGTCGTAATAAATACCATTATCACAAATGGGGCTGACATGAAGTGATGTTTAGTAACTCCTATTGGAAGCATTTCCTTGAAACCGACAATTTATTGTCTGAACCTTACGAAACAAAAGTTCGGCGTTTTATTTCCTTTCTTTTGACTTTTCTACTGTTGAAATTATTATAGTTTATATATATATATATATATATATATATATATATATATATAAAAGAAATTGTAAAAACTGCATTAAATACGAAGAGATGGTTAAAAACTGACAGGCTGACTACTATGAAAAAGAGAGAGAGAGAGAGAGAGAGAAAAAAACCAGTTGAGGTAACCATTTTATTCAAAGACAATAGAAAAATAGGTCTTGAACTATAATATGTCGACTGATTAGATCTTAATTTACAAGGCTAGCTACCTTAAAGTATCAGTGCACAAGTGTTACTGTTGTTTTCTCGTGCAAAATGTCTTCCTTGTAAATTGTGCCAGCCAGTGGTTTAAGACAAAAATTTTGGGATTGAGTGTCTTCATTTTTTCCCCTTAATTATTCAGTCTGTCGCTCATTAACCTGAGTCCGAGTCGTTTAATAGAAGTTTTTCTTTGAAACACTGGTAATTTGAATAGGTGAATAATGCTTAGAAAGTAGACAAAGAAATTTAATGATCTACTAGTGACAAATTTCTTCATATACGCTCTAAGAAATTTGGCTCTTCATTTCGTTGTTTCCTGAACCTCGTTAGGAAGGATTAACTTCAGTTTATATTCACTTAGTGGGCATTATCTACTGCTTCCGACCAAAGCCAATAAGATTGTATGTATAATTAAAGATAGGTTTTCATGGTTCGTACCTTTCCAAAAGCAGTATTGTATCCCCTCCGTTGAAAGGCCTAGTAGAGAAATCTTTCTGTAAGTATTTTTCGTTTATTTTCATTACTAGATTTGCAAACTATGAGCAAAATTTTATAAATAATCTCTCACCTTTAAATATTGTTGATACAGAGGTTCCAAAGTACACAATACGTCTAGGCAGATTCCATATCCATTCTCTTGGAACATCAATTGGATTTAGGCTAGACTCATGATCAGCAAACACCTGCACGGTAATTTTAATATGATCATTGATTCTTTCTAAATGTTAAGAATTAGCTTGGCTGCTTGGTTGCAAAACTGCAGGCTGACCTTGTAGGTGGTGAAGGGATTTCTATTTAAATTCTTCCCAGAAAATAAGAGCTAGTAGATTGCTTAATTGGTTTTTACCTCATTAACCTGAAAGTATGTGCCATTGAGTGGGAAGCTTCCTCTCATTGCTGTTCTACATGGAATCTAAACATGAGGTGACGTAGAATTAGTAAATAACTGAGGTTAGTTTATATTTTATCCTGTCAGTTTTTGCTTCTGATGTTATTTTTGTATCATTACATCGAAATGGAGTTTCTCACCAGGAGTGTTCCTCTGACCGTTTGTGAATTGTATTCTCTTACACTATTGCATGAGAAGCATGTCTTCTCATTGCACAATTTGCCTGATTCCTGGGACCCGCAGCTTTTTTCAGAAGGTTGAATAGAATTGGCAGTTTCACCTGGTAATACATGTTGCCACGCCAAAGCTAATTACTCAAAAGAAATTCAAAACAATAAGCATTTTAAAGCAATGTACGAATATCTACTAGCCCTCAGACTTGTGCATTTGCATTTTTATGTGTTCGATTCACAGCAACATGTCCTGGAAGGCCGGAATCACATTATGATCATAACAGTATATTTCATTTTTTTAAACACAGCAATGTGGTGGATGGTTTCACTATCGGTATCAAGACTACTTTGGTGTCATCTTTTGTGCTTACCGGGTGTCCATATCGCAAGAAGGTATGGGCTGGGATCATCAGGTTCCCGCCTGTCCATCTGTAAGTACGGTAGATTAATGGTTAAACAACTATCTCATGTACAAAATACTGAAAGCTCAAAATTATATTGAAACTAACCCCTTTTAGCAGAGGATGAGAATCTGGAAGCTGATACCTGTATCAAATCAGGGAGAAGTTAACACAAATCATGTAAGATTTTATCTATCAGCTGAATGTTTTTCTGAAACAGCAACAGTCTGTTTGCCAGTTATGACCAATATTAGTTGAATGGGGCTTTGTTTTTGACTATCAACTGCAATACTTTGAGTTTACTTATCATATTCTGGGCAGTGATATTTTGATTAGCTTCTACAAGAATGAGATTGCTTGCGATTATTTAACTTGCTCCTGCGTGCTGAAACGGACTAATTGATTTAGCCTGGATTTCAGTTACATGGGCTAACATGAATTGTACTTGATTTAGCTTGGCCTGTGATTCACTTTTTGGAAATTAGTCTTATGATTGTATAGGATATCCACTTACACTTGGTGCTCTGTCCGTAGGCGACTCACATTCTTCAGTTTGGGTGCAGGAATAGAAGCAGCTTCTGGATTTAAAGCAACTAGAGCCTTGGACATGTCACCTTCCTGGAGTTCCATGTTCTCCTGCATATAGTTCTGTAAATTGACTGTGAACTCTTCAATATTGAGTTTTATTGTTGGGATTTCATCAGGATCTTCACAAAATTTGTCCTCAATGTCGCTTTCTGAAATTTCTGTACATTCTTGATCTGGTGTTGCTGGTTCTTCGATTATGGGTTCACAGTTGCCAGTACCATTTGCTGCTATTCTGAGTGAGTGTTCTTCAGGTGGAAGTAGTGGCACAGGATTGATAACTACAGCAGGTTTTCTTTCAGCCGTAGTAGGTGGAGTTGAAGAAGTCACTATATTCTTCTCCTCTGGCCCAGGCAGTGCAAGCCTTGCACTGATTCAAACAGAGATAACATTCAGTTTGCTAATCAGCTTTGGTTGGAAGAGGAGATTGGTGGCTTCAAGGAGAGATTAGTTGTCCCATCAAATCTTTTATGATATAGCTGATATACTGATTTACTTTACTTTCTATGGACTCCCTAAGTCCAAACAAATTCCCTTAGACTTGAGGACCATAAGTAATAATGTTCACACACTTATATATGACTTTGGTAGTTGCACAAAAGAAAAATTGCATGCCTTGAATCTTAATATGTTATCTCTAAGTGAAGCTTTGAAAGAATTTACAGGTTTTCTATATGGCTTGGATGGGGAAAAAAAAAAAAATTCTTGCCAAATGGAGCATAAAGTCTTCTGGGCTGATGCATTTCAACAAAATTTATATATGCATGCATTGGACTATAACATGTTGCCAAAGTTTTGAGTTTTACTCTTCCATTGCACCCTTTAATGTTTGCATAAATTTCTACTCCTTTTATGTGATCATTTGCTTTAGTAAAACACTAGAAGTTTATTTTATTTCTTTTAAATATGAGTATTAGTCTGTAAGTTGCAGACACTTTTGATACAATGATCTCATATGAATTGTTTCATAATTTTATTGTTTTGATAATTGTATTTTATAGTTCTCCTCAGTAATATTGGCAATATAAACATTAGTTGGAGCCTAGTCAAGTTTGGAAAGCAAACCTTGCAAAAGCACTTGCAAAGTGTCTGCACTCTCCTCTCATTGGACACGCATTGCAGTTTGGTTTACTCTTTGTACAAAAAACCTGCATAGATGTTGAGGCTATGTTTGAACTTTATTTATTTATTTAATAGGTAGTAGCAATTTGTGTTTCAAATTATAAACCATGAATTGTCAAAAACGAGTGTACCTTTCCAAATGTTATCAGCTGGTAATGTAGCTCATACCTGCAGCATGATAGTACAGCAATCAGTAAAATGTTTAGCAAACTGAGCAATTCTCTATGCACTTTGCTGGAAACATTGCTCTGGAGAATATCAAAGTTTTTAAAAAGTCATTGGTATTACAGTGTTCGTTGATCTAGTTTGCACAGTCTTGGCCACAAATATTTCTGTATTGATTCCAATATTGGGTACCTGGAAGAGGAATCTGATTAGCATTTCTGAGCAGAGGAAAAAATTGGGGTTGATTGGTTAGTAAACCTATATTACTTACAATTCCAGGAGGTGCAACTGAAGTGACTCAGGCAGTGGTTGCAGAGGTACCCATCCCAATCTAACTGCTATGCGTCCGACATTTGTGTCAACCTTCATTACAATATAGTGTAACATATGTTGATTGTGAGATCTTGTTCACCTTTTATAGGCTATACGTTGGTAGTTCTAGTTTAACCTTACCGGAAAAGCAAGATGATGAAGAGTTAAAAGCCGCACACATTCTACACTTTTCAACCCCAATCCTCGTATACTTAACAGATAATCCCTGCAATGTGAACATAATTTTAGAATCAAAAGCTATTTAATTGTACTGAGGGAGTAGTTGGAAGATTTGAGCTGAAATTTTGAGAGTTACTTTGCTTTATCAGGGGGGACATCTCTTAACCATTCAAGATCAATGCTTCCATGCTCGTGGACAAGTCGGTTCAAGAATTCCTGCAATTTTTTGCACCTGTTATTCATCTTTCTCAATAATATCTCCATTTATTAGTATTATACATTCATAGAGATGTTTGTAGCTAATCCTATCAAACTTTCAGGTTTTTAATATAGAAAATAATACTTGTACCTTTATTCTCTCTGCTAGCATGTTGTTCATCCCCCTTTCTTTGATAGCTTCAGAGATCTCCTTGACATCGGCACATCTCATTGCTTCATAGTCAAGTGAGTCCATCATGTCTTTACTTCTGTCTCTTTTCCTACTGGTGCTCTGAACCTGTTTCCTTAATCCATCCCAGTTAATTGCATTCTTTTTTTCCCCATCAGCCTTCCTCTTTTTAGATTTTGAAATTTTGGGATTTGTCTCACCATATGCCTGATGATTCTGAATTACTTGCTCTCTTGAATTTTGCTCAATCACTTTATTTTCTGAGAGCTTATTTACTATAGAGATTCTCTCCTCATCATTACAAGTTTTATCTGTCAGCTCAGTGCAACTTGGAACATGCTGCACATTAGCAGGTGTTATGGCAAGATTTGCAGGCTCTGTATGTGACATGCTTTCACGGTAAGGTTGATTGTATTTAGAGTCAGATCCTGGCTGAGAAACAGTTTGTTGTTGTCTAGAGTCTTTCCTTAATGATGAATCTGGACTCATTGTTGACATTTCTTCAGGCATCGATATCCCCCTCTGCTGGACTGTTGTTTCGCTTACATCTTCCGCCAGTTGTCTATCGCTTTGGCTTGTGTAACCTATATCTTTTGCCTTCAGAAACCCACAAGCAGTTGAAGGCTGAGAAGTTATGCATTCTCCAGTATATATTTCAGAACCTTCCAATAGTTCTGAGTAAGTCATGTGCGGCTGATAGTTGCTGGAAGTGAACTGAGGTAACTGATTCTGAGGACTGTTCATATTGAGTAATTGGGTAAATGTTAAAGAGCTTCCAAAGTGCTCTATGCTGTCAAGTCTTGACTCTTGCTGGCTATTTTCTGTATCATTTGACTGCTTATGCGAATGTCCATACCTCTCTTGAAATAGAAATCTATCATTTAGGCAATTGTAAATGTCCTGAAACAGGGTGGCATCTCCCTCAAAATTTGTTGAACCATGATCCTTGTTGGCTTGGCACCCAGAAGTAGGATCTTCTGTTTCTGAGTTGGAGCCTGAGTAGGATTTGATTCCCGCATGGCCTTGGAGGATTGAGGAACTAAAAGAATCTTGTGGTGATATGACTTCTTCCTCCAAGCTATGACTATGTTGCTCCAGTAAACTTGTTCTTTCTGTCCCTGAGATCTCATTTTCCCTTTGATGTTCTGTTGGTGTCATAGAGCTTTGGCTACTTTGCGGATGCCTCCGTACCTGTTCATTCCATTGGATGGCATCATCTGGGTTTAGCACGCACACTTCTGGTTCTTCTACCAACATATTCATACCATCCATGTTACATGTGCTGTTGTTTGACTTAAGAGGAAATCGTGCTGCCAAAGACATGAAGGCAGAGCTGCAAAATGGGAAGTCAATGGACTTATTCAATTATGATTAAGGATGTATTTTTTTATTGACATTATAATTTATGGTTTTGGTGCAAATTAGTATCAAAATTATACTGAAATCTTGGAGTTACCTTGAGAGATGGTCTGAGACATTCTGAGTAAGGAAAACTCCTATCACTGAGTCAACAACTGATCCCTTCCATTTTGAGAAGCGTCTATCTCCTGTAAGAGAATACTTGTGGATTTTGTTAAACATGTAGGTATCGTATAGAGTTGCTAAAAAATAGACTAAGGTTTCTGTTAATTCTAGTTAGAAGTTGTAAAGTTTTATTATATATATGGGAGGCACTTGTCCAAAAAATGGTAAAATGCATGGACTTTATTGTTAGGTATGTTTATTGCATATGCCAGTGACTTTAAGTAGACCTCCTTAGCAGCTATGCAGAAAGGAAACAAAAGACGAAGAAATAAGAAGACTAGGTCCAGAATGATAGTCAAGTTCAATTTTGTTTTATTTGTATTAAGCTTTATCGTATTTGTGTTTTACGTTCTTGTGCTTTTGCTTATTTCTACTTCCTCTGAAAAATATAAATACGGTTAACAGTGTTTCCATGCAATAGTGATTTTTTTTTTTCCATTTTTTCCTTATGGTTTGTAGTGGTTTTTTATTGGGGACTTTTCATTCTGGACAATTTATGAAATTCTGTTATTAGTGATAGGCACATTTCAGGAAAAGGATGTAAAATAGAGGTCACAGGATGCTAACTTGGGGCTGCATCGTATGGATATAGTGGACTTTATGTAATTGGAATTTAAGGAGTAATTACTTATGAACTCTACCTTGTACAAGATGCATTCTTGCAATGAATGAATCAGCTCGACCTTGGAAAACTCTCCTCTCCTCTTCCCACCATTTCTCCTTTTCCTTATCCATTTCTTCAAGGCCTTCAATTCCCTCCTTGCCCATCAACAGATTCCAGATTCTGTTTGTCTCTGGGTCAAGGTCCACTTTAGGCCTTGGCTTACGTTTCTTGATGAATTCAAAACCTCCATAAGGAACAATTGTACCATCTTGTTTGTATGGAACAATTGCATTTTGCTCTTGCTCCTGTACATGGTTGGTGCTTCCATTGAGATTGAGACTGTTGAATCTACGTATAATCTCATCCATTGGAATTGGATAAATTTGTTCAACTGGTGGTCCTGCATCAAATAAGAAAAAGAATTTTTATGATTATGGTATGTCAAATACTCTGGGAAACTATGTTAGCGTCTTGAGATGCTTCAGTTGATGGAAGTCTCTTATGAAGTACCTCTTCTTTCTGTAGAAAGTTGCTGAGGATCATACAAGTCTTTTCTCTGTTCTGGCAACATCTGATCCATTCTAGACAAAGCTGACCTGACTAGAGTCTGCTCCACATTTTGCTTGGCGGAAACATTAGTCTGGCACATTTTGCGTGGCAGCGTGTCTCCAGGTACAGGGGCTCTGCCAGGGTGAGTCAGTGGGTGTAAGTTATGTTTCTCACTTGCAGTTGAGGATGAAAAGTTAAGAACTGAAGGCCATCTATTTGCTTCTCTTATTGTTTCTGTGTGCAAATGCTGCTCAGAAAAAATATGTTGTTTTGGCAAGTTATACTCAGAAGCCATAGATCGAGCATGCCAGACACTGCTAAGTCCGTTGACAGCACCTTTTCCTGCCCTTGCAATGTTATAGCTCCCAGGTTGAGAGCCCAAGGTACTGTTATTTCTTTGTAATGGAGATCCATTGCCATTGATGTCATTTGCATATTTTGTTTGGACTTGTATTGAGCAATCTTTAATTACATGCACACCAAAAGGCATGCCATTTTCGATTGTATATAGTCCATTCTCAATTTTCTTTTTCTTGTGTGCCTTGGCACGATCTGCACCCACAGTGTTGCTGTTTCTGTGACATCCATCCATCTTAAATATGTCTTTGTAGAGCAATGGAGAACCTATTGAATTAAAAACAGAGGGGTGTATCTGCTCGATTGCATGAGAATATTCTCTCTTGGATCCTTTGTCTTGGAAACTGGAAGAAGTCTTTGGTGCTGATTGAGGAGTACTTGGAGGCATTGGTTGTCTGGTTCTCTCTTGGTTTTCAGTCATGGTTTTTGCTTGGAAGAGAGTTTGATCAATTCCTTCTGCACATATATGATGCTGGGTGGGAGTGTATTCGTTTTCGCCACCCTTTTGGCAAGTATCAGCAATTCTTGCATCTACAATACCTGCTATGACATTTAAATTTTCCATGTGCAAATCTTTTCTTTGAGGTGGCAAGGCTGCACACCCTTGTCTCTCTGGAATTGATGTGTAATCTGCCAGGATTCGATTCATGGAAAGGGTTTGGTTACAAACTATTCTCTCATGCTGTTGGGTTTGGTCACTAGCTGTTCCTGGTTGATGGTGGGTATGATTATTGACTGCTCCGGATTGCTGTTTTTCTACAGGTAATCCATTCTGTTGGCCAATCATTGTAGTTGACTGTGTTCCATAACTGCTGTTAGTTCCGCTGTCCAAGGCTTTATCTTGAGAATCCAAGTTAAAAGTCCTTCGAGGGCTCTGTTGCATCTCCTCCTGCTGACTAATTTCTTCCCCTTGATTCTCATCTCCAATTTTTTCCGAGTCAAAATTCAACACTCTTCGGCATGAACTTGCAACAGGTCCAGCACTAGGATCAGTAGTGTCCCTCGGAATATCTGCTTGTTGGGTTGCTGATTCTTTCAGGCCTTTTCTGCGCACATACTTCCTCTTTCCACCAGGTTTTTCATTTGTTTTTGTGCTTTTCGGAGTTGCAGTCTTTGGAGTCTTTTTGGGTTTGCCTTCTACAATTACTTTTGGCCTGTGCTTTCTCCGTTTTGGTGGTTTCTGCTGAGGCGTCATGTTAAGGTCAATGCCTCTGTCATTTGCGTTGTCAGGATAATTTTTTTTCTCGGGTGGTGTTGACATTGAAGTGACAGCAGATGGTGCAACATTTTGGACATTTTCAGCATAATTGCTTTGAATAGTTTCATTTCCGATGATCGTAAGTAAATTCTCCTGCTTGTCATTTGCCTGACTTGTGCTGACATCTACTGAAAAAGTTTCACACATGGAAAGCTGGTTGTCCTGCAACTTCTTAAACTTATCCGGTGTTACTGGCGGCAATGTGGTGGTGACACTTGAGGCTAGATCAGCTTCTATTCTTGAGAAATCTTTTGTAGAAAGCTGTTTTTTCTGTAGCTTCAATAGTTCTTGTGTTACTGTTGAGAATGCCGATGTGGAGGCAACACATAAAGGTGCCTCAGATTCTGTTCTTGGTGCTGCATTTTGTTTGTAGTTGGACTGGTAAGCAATGGGGAAGCCATCTGTATAGCAAGCAAATTTTTTTTTTTATTAATCCTTTAGAGAAATGCATATTAGATTAAAATAAATGCGGACAGTTTGAAATCCTGAGGAGATTATTGTTCTTGTATAGTTCTTATATCATTGTTACACTGTCTTCTGGGCACATTTGGAATTTTGGATAGATTTCAGCCAGCATGGTATTTCATTGCCATTGAAAAAACATGTGGAGAAATATTTTTAGATTTATTTCATGAACCTCACTTGCTGGAGAGGCTATTGATATTTTTAGATTAGCTGGGTCTATTTGTCTTTGGACCATATTGGAGAGTTCAATGATCTGCCCCAGAAACGCCTATGACCTATGGAGTTTAAACAGAAAAAAGGTTCTTTCCATGAGCTCTTTTAAAGGTTCCCTAGGAGAGAGATCCAGAGCAAAGAGATAGACTAAGCCTGCAGGGGAAAAAAGGCTTCAAGAAACGATGGAATTGTTATCGATTGATTGAGAGGCATTGCAACTCCGTTGTTGCTATGAGGTAGCATTTGGAAAGAAAACAACCAGGAAGAGAAGCACTTTAATATAACTCTGGCAGAAGAAGGCACAATAACTGGACAAGGAGAGAAGGAAGTACAAATAGATGCTTCCTTTTTTATTTTGGGGAGTGATTGGGGAGAAAATAAATAAGTTTACTTATGTCATGCTGAAAGCGCTATTAGTTCTGGCAGCTGTTAGGAAAATGTCAAATTGTTAAATCAACCTTTTTTTTCTTTCGAAAACATTATTAAATCACAATGACAAAAGTTCACCATGAATTAATGATTTCACCTGTAAGAAACCTTTCATTGTAATTTCGTTATTACTTTAACACATGCAGCGTTTTGAGTGATAAGAGTGCAACAACAAAGAATGGATTAAAAAACATAATATCAAATGTAGATTAAGTTCTTTGCTTCATTTAGACTACTTGTTATCAAAGAGAAATGGGCAGATTTAACCCTGGAAGTCCTAGTGCATAGATTGGGTAAAAGGATAAGATTCAGTCCCTTACCAGTGGATATCAGCTGCAAGATGCTACCGTTACTGGATAGGTTTGAACTAGAGATGTTGGCTTGATTGTGAATCAACAACTCACTTGATTTTGACTCCGTCCAGTTCTCCACTTGAGAATTCAAATTTGGAATCAGAGCTCCGTTGGCCAAGCTTGGACTCCTGCCATTACTTCTGTTTGCAGAGGCAAGTGCAACTGCATTCTTTATTGCCAACAAATCGGTTAACGAATTGTTCGGACCTGAACTTCCGTTAGACAACGCTTGTGCATAGGAGGCTGCAATTTGATTGATCTTTCGGCTTCTCTCAAGAGAACTAAAACCAGTGCCACCATAATACCCTTCATTGTGACCCGCTTGTCCAATTGGATTCAAGTTATGAATAACTCTGTTGCAACTGGGCATCTCCTGTATATGTCCAACCGGAAATCCAGGC
Organism: Boswellia sacra; assembly: GCA_013180625.2. Lineage (NCBI taxonomy): Eukaryota > Viridiplantae > Streptophyta > Magnoliopsida > Sapindales > Burseraceae > Boswellia > Boswellia sacra. Next base: position 103,677 of record SNVD02006168.1, read on the forward strand.
AGCTCTTGCCAGTTTTCGCCTGACACTGGTCTGCCATATCTATCAAGCAATATCGGATTAGGTCTGGTCGGAATTGGCTTGTCAGGTGTTATTGGAATCCATGAACCCATGAACTCGAATTCTTTCCCTTCTGGAGCTGAAATTCCTTCCCCAACCTTAATCTTTGAAACAGGCCACCAACATAAATCACAAATATCTCTCTTCCTTCTACTCCTCTGTCATGATAACTGAAATCACCCTACGTCCAAGCTCTAATTCTCCTCCTCTGCTAACTAAATTCAGCAGCAAACGGGCAAAGTTCTGATTTTACCACAAATTCCCCTCTCCTCTCCTACCCCATTGCCAGAACACATCCCGCTAAGATCCCCAAACACATTTCTCACTCAAACAAACAATTTTCATCCAAGAAACCTGCAACCAAGATCCTCTCAGGTAAACGAAAACAAAACTGAATCTTTGATATAAATGCTATAAAAACCATGCCCAGCTATTTCTCAACAACTAAAGCCAGCTATATATTCCTTATCTTTCAGCTCTGGAAGAAACATGGAAGACATGAATTAATAGCTAAAATGGAAAAACAAAACTTAACAACAAGTACATATTTTCCAAATAACATAGCTGAAAAAATCTTATTGCATTTAATTCAATTCATCGAATCAAATCGCAAAAATAAATAATAAATTAATAACAAAATCTTCAGCGAATCTTTCTTTGATATGGGAAAAAAAATGCATGTATTAACTGAAATGGGTTTTTGTCCACACTTACAATTTCAGCTAAACAAGGAATTAAAATACTGAAAAATGTATTAATATGGAACTCACCCAGCTTAACTCACCGATCTGTTATTGAGTCAAGTTGGTGTTGCTGGAAATGCCGAAGAAACTAAAAACTTTGAGTCAGTCTTAGAAATAGAGAGGAGAGAGAGAGAGAGAGAGAGAGAGGGTGTTGAGAAAGAAAAGGGAGAAAAGGAAACCAAACTGATACTTAATATTTTATTATTTTATCTTTCTTTTAATATATCAAATATAAATAAATTTGTTCTGGCCACCTCTTTATAAACTGAGCACGCATCAAGAAGCTTGACTTCCCGGTCTTACTCTTTTTTTTTTTTTTGGCTTTTAGGAAAATGAGATTGCAGTCACATTCTTATCATGTTTCATGAATTTGTTTTGAATTTCGAAAAATGAAACAAAAACAGTGACAACAACTTATTTGATTTCATGGGTTGGATTAATTTTGATATAATTTTGGCTTATTTTTGTAAAACTTTAAAGGTATATAAGAGTATTTTAGTACTGCTAAGGCGAATTAAATAGTCAAAATCAGTTTTTATATGTTGAATAATATTTGACTATAAAAGATAAAAAAAATCTTTGACATTAAATTAAGGTCGATTTAAAAAGTTTTCTCTAATATTTTTGTAAAAATATAACTTTATTGAGAAGCTAGTAATTTAAAAAAAAAAGAACACAATATTGTTCTTTGAAAACACTTTTTTCTTTTTTTGTTAACTATGTGATAATAAATTTTAATTAATAATATCTTTCAAAGATTGAAGATCATAATGATATAAAGTGATGTACTTGCAAAACAACTTTTTTTTTTTATTTTCCAATTTGTTCCTTAGTAGGAATTATTTTTATTCTTTTTCCTAGTCCAAAGAAACAATATAAAATCGTAAAAAAAAAATATCCCTTATTTCTGTCTTAAAGGAGTGCTCCTTTCTAATCTAAGAGTGCTTTACATAACATTTACATCCAATTATTAACGAATCTTGTCCTTGTTTTATGTAAAAATCTAAATTGTTTAAGAATTAAGATACTAATTAACTAATTAGTAAGGTCAAATCTCTTTAAATCAAGTAAATGTGCTGTAAAAAACTGTCAAAGTAACTCCAAGAAATAGATTTAATTTGAGTAATTAAGCTATCTAATATAATTAATTAAATCTTCTCTATAAAGATAGGATTACCCCATCTAAGAATCTAGAAAATAGGGTGGGGTTATTTTGGTAAGCCTAGAGTTCTACAAATTTGACTAAAAGTAGAAGTAAGGGAGTGTTTGGGAGGGTTTGTGTGGTTGTAAGGGCGTGTTTGGATGGTGGTTTGTTTGTGTGCGACCTAACTTATCACGTGATTCCCCAAAAGCACAAGCACAGCTTCGGGCCTTCACCTTGAAGTTAGAGCAAAACTAACAAAGATGAGAAAAAGATAAGAAAAACAAAAAGGGGTGCCCACAAGGCACAAAGTGAGCAAAAATAGTATAAAGATATTGTGAATAGAATAATCGAAATAAAGTTAAAAAATAGTAAACTTCTCATGCAACTGACAATTACGTACTAACATGCTTCTTTTACGTTGTTGCATGAAATTTTATAAGTGTTTTTATAGAATGCGGCTTAAATAACAACTTTCATAAACTTCTCTTTTTTTTATTGAATTTTTTATTACAGTAGATATCTCATGTTTTATCTTAATTTAACATAAATATTAAAATAAAAAAAAGTACTAAATCTCGTTATATTTTTTAAAAAATATCAAAAACTTTTTAAAAAAATAAAAAATGATTTTTTGAAATTCACTTTTTGTCGAATATTAAGATGAAACAAATGACAATACTTAATGAAATCAACTCTATTTCATTGTAGAAACACATCTTCTACAAAAATTTATAAGTATTTAAAATATTTATATCGTTCAAATTCTCATCAGCCAAGTTAATTTTAACTATAGAGATGGAAATAGGCATTTATAAGACAAAGAAAGAAGTTACGTTTTATTCTACTCATCCCTTACCTCTCACTAGTCTCTCACCTCACTTGCTGGGAGGCTGGCATGGCAGGATTGTCTCTTCTCTCCCGGCTAGAACTGAGACTGGACTCGTTCCCCCTGCAGTTAAATTTATCAATGTTTATAAATATTAATATGCAAAAAGATGCTTTTGACTATATAAAAATGTTTTCATTAGTTTTAAATGTATCTACAAAAACATCATAAGAAAAAGTAAAAAAAAAAAAACTTTATTTAAGTTCCTAGCTGTTCAAATGTAGATGTATTACTTAATAGTTTAATACATTTATCGATAAGTATCTAACATAGTTCAATAACTCAATACCTTATTAGAGGTTTATCTAGTATCATTCAACAACAATATTGCGCTGCAAAATCAACAAACTCGACAAGTTGACATTTTGGTTGAGTTTGAGTTTGAATATTATTCTCAAATCATGATTCTAAGCCGATATTGAATTGATCCAAACATGATCGATTGTCATATTTTAATCTTAGTTAGAACAAAATCCAATTAAGCACTACATCTTACATAAAGAAATCTAACTTAGCACGTCTAATCTAAACGAACACTCTGAAGAAAAAAATAATTTACTTGTAGAAGATTTAAAATAGTTTTAGTCCCCTTATGATTTTATTTTTCAAAAACAAAACTAAGTATTTATATGAAGTTCTGATTTTTATTCAAAATTATACTCTAGACACTTCCAATTATTCAATTTATCAATATTGACCGGGCAAAGAAAAGTTATTGGTTCTGCTGCTAATGCAAGAAAAGAATAAAATTTAAAGACAAAGAATAAATAGAAAGATGAAAAAGGTTATAAATCTTTTTCTCACCTCACAAACAAGCCGTTCCAAATTGTGTATGCACATAAAAAATATATACATACATATAATATTAAATATATATATATATATAATTTCTTCTTAAAAAGCAAAAAAAAAAATGGTCTCAATCATCAAGACTATTAATGGTAACTTTTGTGACTCCAACATTTGAGGGGCACGAATTTCTTGAATTCTTGACTATTTCAATAGTTGGCACGTGCAATTTTGATTGATGCATTTAGCCTGTCGGCTGTTCTAGAAATCAGCGTAACTAACAATACCTACTACTAATTAAATATCATATTTTTATCCAATTAGTTTTTTTATAAAAATAATCTTAAAAATATATGTTAAAATTTAAAAATTTTATATTTTTATTATCAGATATTTCTATTAGAAAAATTATTATATACAATACATAAATTTTTGAGATTTTACTACACGTTTGCAAGTTGCATAGTAAAAATATCATTTTTATAACAAAAATACTTTGTAAACTTTTCTTATTTATTATTGTAAATATTTTATAATGTGAAATCATAGTACAAGTCATTTAATTTTAAGTAAATATTATTTTGAAACAGTAATAAAATGAATAAGTAATATAATATATAGTATATACAGTGAAAATGCTAAAATTTGGAATCATTAAATTTAAGTCCGCTGTGGAAGTGATGGCGGCTTTTAGTGTGCACCGACCAGTTGCTGTAGCATTATCTCATGGGTGGGTGATATAATCGCACAAATCCCAAAGCGCGTGGACCACACCTGGGCGGATTTGTCAAAGTCAAGAGGGCAGAAATTTTGATCGTCACTTAACGTGATTTATGAGTGCAATTTCATAAAATTAGGTATGAAAAATGACAGGTTCTAAAAAAATGTGAAACCAAACAAGTATTTTCAATTTAAAGCAAAAAGTCCTGTTATCTGTAATTATTTATTATTTAAGAAAAAATATTTTTTATAATTAATAATTGATAATCCGATATCTTGTTAATTCATATATTATAAAATTAATTATATCAATAAATAAATTGTGTATATATAATTATTCAAAATAAAAATATTGAAAAAAATTGTGGACTGATTAAAGTTTTTATTTAGTAGGGTTTGACGGAGGATTAAAGTTTATATAAAAGATTGATGTGATACCCGTTCAATAATATATAATTCGATAATATTTATTAAATTAATTTTTTGTATTTATTATCTCATCATATTGTATAGGGTATAATGTTACGTTAATTTTATAAATAAATTAAATATATACTTTATAATCATAACAAAACAGTATTATTGGACTTCAGCATAAAAAGAGGAAGCCTCGTAAATTGGTGCACTTTAATTAGTCCGTCGTTTAATGATTCCAGTCGTTGTCTCTCCACGTGCATGAATTATTCTCGAGGAACATATTGTGTACCCTTCCGTACAATTTTCTGCTGAAGCCGAATAATATTTATAAAATAGTTTGTGAAAAAAGTAAAATAGGAAAATATTATTATATTTAATACTTTTCCATTTTTAAAGATCAAATAATTTTTTTATAATAATAGATATTACATATTTATATGTTGTTTCACCTGTAAGATAATAAATGAAATAATAATAACTTATGAATTAATTCACAAGATTGTGTTACATTAGTTACATACAATTGTTGGTTTATTTTTACTTAAATTATTACTTAAAAGATCACATTTATACATCATTAATCAAAGAGTATTATCATATATTTATCCAGATTCATACAACATAATATGATAAAATAATAATAAAAATCTAAAAAGCTATTCCAAAATCATGTGTCTCAAATTATTTAGCATAAATTTAAACTATTACATCATTTATTATATTATCAATTCATCTGTTTATCAATTATTAATTAAATTCATATTATTTAGATTGTAAAATTTGAGATAAAATTTGGAAAGAATATCATTATTTCATGAGATTGAGTAAATATATAATAAATGAGATAATTTATAATAAATATTAATGTCATATCAAATTACATAAATTTGATTATATATATCTATAAAATTATAGTGGTTGTTTCTGTTTTTTTTCATTGTCATTTTTCACTATTTTTTATTTTTTATTTTTTCTACATCTCGATGCTAATGCTACCACCATCTCTCTATAATATATGTTGCAAATTTTTGGATATTGCTAATAATGCTGCACTACCTAGAAATTTGTGGTGATTCGTACATAGAAACAATGCTTCATGTTGTAGTCTAGTAGCTCTGCTTGATTATTATTTAAATTATTTTTTTAAAAAATACAGGTTATTAAAATATATCTGTAAAATTACTTTAAAAGAAAATTATTATAAACATTTTACGAAAAAACTTTCAATATTGCCATTATCTAATACTTTTAGAAACTATAAAAATATGTAATATTATTTTGAAAAACCCAAAAAAATTTAATCGCTATCTCTAAGTTTATCCTGTTTTATATGATTGTATTAAAATAATGGTAAAGATTGTATGATCCGAAAAATCCAAGCTAATAGTTTGTTTTTGGTTTTGAGATATACGAACCCCCAAATTAATACACTTTATACACCCTAAGTTTATATTATATATAAATAAATAAATATATATATATATATCCAATAATATAATCTTCCTCATTCTTCATTTGATTAGGATAGAAACCCTAATTCATCTTGTTGGCCATCTTTAGATACCCAATGCGTACAATTTTTTTTTTTTTCAGTAGTTGAGTCGGACACTTCGTTATTCTTCATTCCTTCAATCTAGATCAATATCTCAATGATTATTCCATCTTTCGGAATTCTTTGGCAATAAGAGGATGAAATGGAAGCAAAGTAATGACACATATTATGGCTATTGAATAAATTAACTTCACTCTACCAGATTATCTTCTGTGTACCAGTTAATTACTGGTTAATTAATAAACACATGTCCTATGTCCGTACATAATAGCTATATTGTTTTGTTTAGCAAAGATAAAGAATTCTTAAAAAGAAGAAGAAGAAGAAATAAATAAAGAAAGGAAGAAATTTTAATGGAAGAAGTAGAGAGAATTTGGGTTTGAAAAAATAACAAGCGTAATACTACTTGGTTGACATGGAATCCCCTTTGCCATAAGCAGATTTGTGCAGAAGAGAAATTTTAGTTGAAGAAGCCATCGCTAGGGAATATCAAAATTTGTGTTTAATTAAGTCTTATTTTTTATTTTTTTCTCCTTAAGTCCATTTTTCTCATGTAGGCTACTATATCGGGTTGTAGAGTTTCGGTTGTATGAAAGTTATAAGTTTAGTACTATTCTTTTACTAAATAAATATTAATAATATACTTAATTAAATTTAAGAATGATATATATGAGATATATAGGGATGTAAAGAGTATAATTTATAATTTGAAATTTAAGAGAGAGGTTTTTTTTTTTTTGTTTATAGAAATGAGGTGTATAGAGTGCGTTTGGGGATTCATATAGCCCCATTCAAATTGTTATCAACTTTAATTGTATAAAGAATTAATGTAAATTTTTAAATTTTTACAGTCTATGTCAAGTTATCCTTCTACCATTTAATTGAACAGTAATGCTACACCTACAATTTTTATACAACTCAAATTCTACAACTCAGACTCTACAACTTGATGTGGTAGTCTACATGACAAAATCTTATTGGAGATATAACTTATATCTTTCTATTTTTCCCCTCAAATGAATTTTTGCTATGAACACTGCCTATATCAGGTTGTAGAGTTTGGAATATACGAAGATTGTAAGTCTAGCACTACTCTTAATTGAACTGAATTTTATGTTTTTGTGAGATTCATGCATTGCTCATTTTTTTTTTATTTTCTTGTTTAGGAAATCATATTTTTCACCATTCCTTCACTCACGGCATCACTCACTATATATAGATGGTAGCTTACATTGTGTTCTTTTTTGTTTCATGTGTTTTTGTTTCCAAAGTGATTTGGAAAATGAATTTCTATGATTTAGAGAATGTATTTTAAGTAAAGGATATATGTTTGAAAATGAATTCGTAAAATACAAATTTGGAAATGGTTTTAAGAATATGTATTTGGAAATAAATTCTTGAGCTGAAATTTTGAAAACAAAAATAAGATATGTGTTTGGAAATAAATCATTGACATCAAATTTTGGAAACAAAAATATAAAATGGAGAGAGAAGAAGAAAATAGAAGACGAAAACAGAGAGAGAAGAGTTAGGGAGGGATGAATTTGAACTCTGAAAATGTTAAAAACAATATTTTGTAAAAACATATTACAGAAACAGAAAAGAACACGTTTTGCAAGAATTCTGTACTCCGAAAATAGAAAATGGCGTTTAGGAAACAAGAAAGAATAGAGCCTTAATTAAAACTAATGATTGCTTTCTTTATTAATACTATCTTTATTTACAATTTCTCTACTTTGCAATTACTTTTAATGATGTTACATTACAAATCGAGATTTTACCATGTTAAATAATACATACCTAACATATAACAATCGTACGATTATAAGAGTTCAAGAAAAGAATAATTATCAATTGAATAACTTTATCAAACTATTAAGTAATCACGTTTACAAAGTGCTACTTTCAAATTTTCAAAATAAGAATGATTATTGATTCAATAACATTACCGAACTAATAAATAACATAGTAATAGTCCCCACATAATATAGAATATACGTTGTAAGATAATTAAATGGATTGATGGCTGAACTTTTTTGCAAAACAATGTTTATTCATGTTTAATTAATTAAGTCGTGCCTTTCCCGGAAAAGTTATACCATGAGTAAGAGTAACCATTTTGGTAACCTTTTATCATTTGGATGGGGCCACATATATATTATAGACACACACACACACAAAAATTAAATTACTGTTAAAGATATAATAAAAAGTATGTCTAAATTAATTATAACTATAATTTATATTAAAATAAAATTGCTTTTTTCTTTTGTATAGATTATATGTATTTTTAATTTAAAGATCCTAATTTTTTCGTTGAGCTATCAAATAAGTTTATCATATCATTTTGCTTATATAAGTCATTGAAAAACAAATCAATGTTGTTCCTATTTGGAATCAAATTTTTAACGAATATAAAAGTACCTATTTAATAAGAACTCCAATATTTCATCTTCTTGTATGCAATTGCAATGGAGATCGGGTAAAAGAGAGACAGAACGATTTCTTCCAAAAAAAAAAAAAAAAAGTGGCAAGTATAAAATCATAAAGAGAGATCGCACAAACTATATTCTCAATTCAGTATATTAATTTTTAAACAAAGAAACGGTAATTGTGGGTTGAGTCCTTGCTCAATTTTTTTTGTTAATAGGTTTCCTAATTGAAATTGAGTAAGAGTGTAAGTGATATCTATAGGTTTGTATATATATAATAGAATTTAAATTTCGGAGTATTTAAAAAAATGAGGTGTATAGGATGTATTCAGGGGCCTATATGGCCCATCCTTATCAATTTTACTCTATACTTTATTTCCATTATCGTCTAAAATTTATAATTGAATCGCTATTTTTAGACCCTAAACTTAGTCGATTAACTAATTACCGCTATGCTAGCTGGAAAGGAATAGTAGCTTGTGGCAAATCTTCAACAAAATTGAGGTTTGAGTTGGCAACTCGGCGTTCATCAGCCCATAAATAAGAAAACGATGCGCGAACAACCTAAACATCTTATCGTAATTAATATAAGTGCCAAGATGTGATTTATGTTGCAGCATAAAGCGAACATTGAGGGCCATTTTAAAGCCGTCTTGAATTAACTTAAAAGAGTCCTGTTATATATATAATTAATAATTAATTAATTAAAAAATAATTTTTATTATATAATAATTGAAAATCTCATATTTTGTTAATTCATTATATAAAATTGATTGTTCAAATAAATTGTGTATTTATAATTATTCAAAACAAAGAAAAAATTTTGAGGAAATTGTGGACCCGGTGCGTCTTTTGTTTTAATGTTATCTCCCCGCGTACATCACACTATTCTCGAGGAACATGTTATGGTACCGCTCCGTACAATTTTCTGCTGGTGCTAATAATATTTATAATAAAGAAATCCTGCGTTTACAAAATCTTAATATAAAAATTGACATAATATTATTTATTTTATATTAAAATAATTTATCAATATTTATTATATTAAAATAATTTATCAATATTTAATTTATTAATAAATTATATTAATCTTTTAATAAATTTGATATTATATGAACTTTATATACAAATTTTAAATATAATATAATTATTTATAAAATAGTTTGTAAAAATTAAAAATAGAAAACTGTATTCTATTTAATACTTTTTATTTTTAAAAATCAAATACTTTATTTATATTAATTATTTTTCTAAAATAATAGATATTACATATTTATTGATTGTTTTAACTTATATTATAATGAATGAAATAATAATAACTTATGAATTATTTCATAAGATCTTGTCACATTAGTTATACATAATTGATCACTAGGCCAGTTTATTTTGACTTAAATTACTGCTTAAAACATCTCATTACTTTATGAATAATGTTAGACCTATAACTTATGTACAATCAATATTTTATACAATATGAATTGACAAGATATTATTAGATGAGTAATCATCATGTTATTCAATTTAATATTTTTATTTTTTATTTCTCCAGTGATAGCTCGTCAACTATGTTGTATAAAAAATGATTGTAGATGAATTGTAGATGTGGCATCACCCTTACTTTATATATCCATTAATTAGAGAGTATCATTGTATGTACATCTAAATTCATACAACTTAACGCAATAAAATAGTAATACATTCAAAGAATTATTTCAAAATCATGCATCCCAAACAAATTGACATAAATTTAAAACTGTCACATCATTCATTACATTTTAATCCATCTACTTATTAATTATTAATTAATACACGTTATTAGGGATAAATAATTTGAGATGAAATTTGAAAAAAATATCATTATTTCATGAGATTGACTAAATATAAAATAAATGAAATAATTTATGATACATATTAATGTGACCATATCAAGCTATATAATTTTGACTGTATATATCTGTAAACTTTTTTATTATATATATCTATAAAATTCTCCTCACATAAATATTAAAACTGCTTAATTACTTTCAGCACTCTTCACGCTAATGGTTAATTCTCTTTTTTGCCATTGTCATTTTTCACGAGTTTTAATTTTTTTTTTCTACATATCGATGCTAGTGCTCTCACCCTCTCTATATAATACATATTATAAATTTTTGGATACTGCTAATAATGCGGCACTACCTAGAAATTTTTAGTGATTTGTATAGAAATACTGCTTTATGTTGTATCCTAGTAGCTCTGCTTGACTATTTTTTAAAGTTATTTTTAAAAAATACAGGTTATTAAAATATATTTGTAAAATTACTTAAAAAGGAAATTATTATAAACATTTTAATTAAAAAGAAAATTATTATAAACATTTGAAGAAAGAACTTTGAAATTTACCATTATCTAATACTTTTAGAAACTATAACAAAAAGTAATATTATTTAAAAAACTCAGAAATTGTTAATAGCCATCTCTAAGTTTATCATATTCTATATGATTCTATTAAAATAATGGGTGAAGATAGTATGATCCGAAAAATCTAAACTGATTAAGTTTGTCTTTGGTTGACAAAAAATTGTTAGGATGGGGCTATATGAAACCCCAAATACACTTTATACACCCTAGGTTGATTAATTTATGATTAATTATATAAATATTCCAATAATATAATCTTCCTCATTCTTAATTTCATTAGCATAGAAACCCTAATGCATCTTGTTGCCCATCTTTAGATACTCAATGCGTAATTTTTTTTTTAAGCAATTAACAAGAACACTTTGTTATTCTTCGATTGATCTAGATTAATATCTCAATGCTTAATCCATGGAATTCTTTGGCAATAAGAGGATGAAATGGATGCAAAGTAATGAAACATATTATGGCTATTGAATAAATTAGCCTCACTCCACCATATCATCTTCTGTGTACCAGTTAATTACTGGTTAATAGACACGTCCGTATGCCCGTACCCGATAGCTATATTGTTTTGTTTAGCAAAGATAAAAGAACATTTCTTAAAAGAAGAAGAAGAGATAAATAAAGGGAGGAAGAAATAGCAAGCATAATACTACTTAGCTGACATGGAATCTCCTTTTCCAAAAGCGGAAGCGAAGATATGGGTCATTAAGTAGTATCAATTTTTTTTTTTTAATTAGGACTTAAAATTTAAAGGTGATTTTCCTAAATAAATGTTAATAATATACTTAACTAAAATGATATAATATGAGATTTATATGGGTGTAAAGGGTAGATTTTAAATTTTAAAACTTATAAGAGTGGGGTTTTTTGAGAATTTAGGTGTATAGAGTGTGTTATGGGATTCCCATAGCCCCATCCAAATTGTTCTCAACTCTAATTTTATAAAGAATTAATGCAAAATATTCCCTTTTTTAAGTCTATGCCAGGTGTATCCTTCTACCATTTAATTGAATTGAATTTTATGTTGGTAAGATTCATGCATAACTCGATATTATTATTTTCTCGTTTAGGCCTTTAGGGTAATCACATTTTTCACCATTCCTTCACTCATGGCATCTCCCGTACGATATATAGATAGTAGCTTAACTAAAACTAGCGATTGCTTTCTTTGTTAATACTATCTTTATTTACAGTTTCCCTACTATGTAATTACTTTTAATGATGTTACAATGCAAATCGAGATTTGACAATGTTAATTAGTACGTACCTAACAAATAACAATAATAAATTATAATTGAAATCTATGTACGATTATAAGAATACTTAAACATAAGAGTAATTATCAATCCAATAACTTTACCAAACAATTAAGTAATCGCGTTTACAGAGCGTTACTTTCAAATTAAAAAAAAAAGGATAATTATTGATTCAATAATGCTACCAAACTAATAAATGACATAGTAATAGTCCCCACATAATATAGAATAAAAGTTGTAAGATAATTAAATGTATTGATGGCTGACCTTGTTGCAGAACAATGTTTCTTCATGTTTAATTAATTAAGTTGTGCCTTCCCCGGAAAAGCTATACCATGAGTAACTATTATGGTAACCTTTATCATTTGCATGGGGCCATATAGCTAGGCTACATATATGAAACTCTAAAAATATTCTACACCTCCCAATTTCGATAGAAGTGAAAACCAAAATTACTTATAAATTAAATTACTATTAAAGATAAGATAAAAAATGTATAAATTAATTATTAATATATATATATATATATATATATATAATTATATCAAAATAAAATGACTTTTTTCTTTACATAAATTATATGTATTTCCAATTTATAGATCCTAATTTTTTCGTTGAGCTGTCAAATAAGTTAATCTTATCACTATGCTTACCTAAGTCTTTGAAAAACAAATCAATGTTGCTCGTATTTGGAATCAAATTTTAAACAAATATAAAAGTACCTATTTAAGTAGAACTCTTATATTTCATTCTTGTTTGCAGTTGCGATAGAGCTCGGGTGAGAGGGAGAGAATGATTTCTTACAAAAAAAAAAGTTAATTGTAAGATCACAAAGATATCTTAATTTTTTTTTTCAAAAAAGAAAGGGTGATTGTGGGTTGAATCCTTAGTCAATTTGTTGTTTTTTTTTAATTAGTTTTCTTAAGTGAAATTTAGTAAGGGTATAAGTGACATCAGTGGGCATGTATACATAGAATATAATTTAATTTTAAAGTATTTTAAGAAATGTGGTGTATAGAGTGTGTTTAGGGGTTTATATAGCCCATCTTTATCGATTTTACTTTATACTTTATTTCCATTATGATCTAAAATTTAGAATTGAATCGCTATTATTGGACCCTAAACTTGTCAACTAGCTAATTAGCGCTATGCTAGCTAGATAGGAATAGTAGTATGTGGCGACTCTTCAACAAAATTGAGCTTTTAGTTGGCATTCATCAGCCCATAAATAATGAAACCATACGTGATCAACCTAACCATCTTGTCATTTTTAATATAAGTGACAAGATGTGATTTAATTTGTAATATAAAGCCAACATTAAGGGTCATTTTAAAACCATCTTGAATTAACTTAAAGAAGGTGGATGCTCAATCATAAAGATAGTCGTTACTAACCCAGCTAATTAATCATCCTCATGGTGGGTTTGACAATTCGTAATTTTGGAAATGTAAGACTAAAAAGGAAGGAAAATAAAAGGAAAAAAATGTATAAATTAATAATTTTATTATAAGACAGTTTTTTTTTTTTTTTTATACATTTTTAGAACGTCCCCATTCTACAAGAAAATCAATATTCAGCTTACTTGGTAATTAAAAGAGAATTTTCTTTTAAAGCTCACTAAGTTTAAAAAATATATATAGGTGAAAACCCTCGTAGAATTCGAAAATTCGTCGACGAAATTGAAAACTAATTTCGTCAAGGATGCTTATGGTTGTTTTACATGTATGAGACTTTCCTTAATAATTTCAGTTAATGGTATAATAATTATATAACACTATTATCTCTAACTTTAGATATATTGTATAAATTGATATTAAGCGTAAGATTATTTTAAAGACATTATAATTTGATATTTTGAATTGTAATAAGGGGACTTCTATTGGGCCTCTAATTTTTGTCTCTTTAGCCGCCACCTCTAATCTAATGAATAATGTTAGACCTACAACTTGGCAAGATATTATTAACTGAGTAATTACCATGTCATTCAATTTAATATATTTTATTTACACTAAAAGAACTTTTTTTATATTTATCACTTTTCAATTTTTCTATTTGGCGGTTTTATAAAAATGTGAGATATATAATAATAATCTTAAAGTCAAACCCGATTTTTAACACTTTTTGTCGCTTTTTGTCTTTTGCTAATCACATATTTATCCTATTTTAAAATAATATGACAAATATTTTATTAGGTTTCTTTCTCTAGATTTTTATTTTTCATTTCCCTCTATCTTTTCACGATTTTTCTCCATTTCTTTCTTTTGTTTTCCCTTAGTGAAACTTTTCCCTAGCCTTCACTCCCTCACTCACCTAAACCATCATTGCTAAAATTGCTTATCAACGCACCATCAAGGTTAGTTAAATTCGGTTCATCAACCTCATCGTCAATATCTCAAATTTGCCTCATCGTTAGCATCTCGAATTTGCCTTATCATCATCTAATCAAATTTGCTTCATCGTCATCATCTCAAGTCCACCTCATCGTTGACATCACAAATTTGCCTCATTGGTACTATTTCCTGTACAAATCAGCCTCACAAATCTCATATCTGGATTTTAAAGAAGGTGATTTTCCTGCTTTTGTTGTAACTGTTTGGGCTTCTACGATGGATTTACTTATTAGTCTTTGTCAATATTTTTGTTTCAGATCTTGTTGGTTTTGCTTTAGTTGTCTCAATCGAAACTATATGCAGCTTTTTCTTTCCTAAAAGTGCTTTTTCTTTCCTAAAAGTGCCTTTTCTCCTGCTCAATCTTCTTGTCCTCATTCTAATTTTTTTTTTTGGAAAAAATTCCTATTTACATTAAAAGAAAAACGAAAGTATAAAATACGAGGGGCATACTTCAAGAAGAGTACCTAGTACTTACAAGTCTAAAAGGAAATAATAAAGCCCAAAGGCCTCAAAACAAAACAAAACAAAACATAAAGTAGAGCCTAGAGTCTCAAACAAAACAGAACATGGCGCACTGACCCAAAACCAACCACAACAGGCTGTCTTCAATAAAACAACAAAGACGAAGGGGCACAGTGACCCAAACAAATAAACAAATAGACAGTGTCCTCATTCTAATAAGCAATCTAAGGTTCTTTCTTGAATTTTATCTTTGATTTGGCTTTGTGCTATTTATTAAAGTGGTACACTTGCAGTTTTCTTTATTGTATACTGAAATTATATAGAACTTATTACTTGTATCTTCTTTACATAATTTGTAGAAATATAATGGCATGTCATATATATATATATATATATATATATACACACACACACAGAGACACACACACACACATATACATATACGTAATTTACAACAATTTTGGATATATATATAAGTTGTTACTTGTGCCTTTCTCACTCATTTCGTTGCTCCCTCCAGGCTTGAGTTTAATTCTAAATATAAATATTTTAAATAAAATATATGTATCCATTAATTTGTAATTCTTCTATTTCTATTGTTTCTTAATAACTACATTTGTCTAACTCATTCATATTCTTGGCTCTGATATTGATTTGTAACTTATTTTGGGCTTTCAAGGCTTAATGTTTCTTTTTCCATATTTTTTGTTTATAACATTTTTGCTTGGCTATAAGAAACTATAGTTTGACATTTTATTGCTTTTGGTCTTTATTGTATGATCAATTTATCTAAAACTACTTATAATTTTCTAGTTAAAAATCTACTTATTCATTTTTTTTTAAAAATAGACCATTAAGAAGATGGAAGACTTGTTGTGCTGCGCACAAGTTGACCAGTCCATTTTGGCTGTTGAGGATGAATTTGGGAAGTTTGATGACATCCTTCACCTTGGATGCGATTGCCTACATATTTCATTCAAAATCAGCTTGTTGGCCACTTGTCTCTAAGGTTACAACGTTAAATATGTGTTGTGAAACCAAGACAATGGTTTGTCTATGTATTCATCTGTAAATGTGTTTCAGATTTTGTATCATCTCTACTACTTCTCTTTTTGGGCTCAATAGAGTACTGTAATTGCTACAATTGAGCAGGCAAGTTTCCTAATTATTTATCATGACAATGTCTTCGTCAATGTTATTGCATCAATTCAATACCATGCCCTAGCAGATAAAGCAAATGATGATTTCTAATTTGAACTTCTCTTCTTATAGGTTGCAGTTATATTTCTCAAAAAAACATAAGCTTTTTAGACTTATTTGGTATGTCTTCTATTCCATTGTTTGACTACTACTTTGAGGAATTTTATAATTAGTTTCTTTTATGTTTATTTTCCTGAGCCCTTGGTATGTTATTGCCATTTCTTTCAGTTTTGGCTTCCTCATAGTCCTTTTCGTGTAATTTTCTTCTCTTGGAATTTGATTTAGAACTTATGTATTTGTGCATGTTCTAAAGCCTGTTCTTTTTCCACTTTGGGAATTATAGGAAGAAAAACAAGAATGAGTTTGAAAGCAATTGTATATTTCAATAGGAAGGAAATATCTTTTGATTTGAACAATTATAGTAGGATAATGATGATTTTTCACAACTTTAATAATCTTTTTATATAATTGATATGCACAAGAGCATTGGTCATGTTAATATTTTGATGCTTCTACTAAAGTTTGGAGGCGTGAAGTTTTTATTGTTGACTTACTCAAAATTTTATTAGTTAATTTTAGTGACTTAAGCTTAGTGGTGGAGTCTTAGGCAACTTTTATGTTAGTGTCTCTCTAGCAAAAGTTTAAAAGTAAGCTGAAAAGTACTCGGTTAGAGTGTAAGAGTTCAAAGTTAAAATTATCCACTTAGTTGTTTTCTTCTTTTTGTCTATATAAAGATCAGTTCTAATATTTAAGTTCACACATTTGATTGTAATTCTCCATGACAGGTTTCAGGACGTGGCTGGATATGGAGTAGCTGTCGCAGTAGGTGAAGAATTTGCTAATGCATTCCTTGACTGCACATTTAAGTCTCCTTTCCTTGACCTTTTGGTGAGAAGTGGATATAATGTTAATGACGAATTTTTTTTTCTTATTTTCTAGTTTTTTATTCCTGCTTTACTAAGGATGTATCGAGTTTCTAAGTTGGAGACTATTTTGCACTTTGGCTGTTTTAGGTAAAGCCAAGATTAGTCTTATATATGTATGGGCTTGGATTTGTTTATGGAGGGTCTGATCTTATTACCTTTTTATTCACTTGATTTGTCTTTTTCAATTTGTATTTCAAGTTATAGTGTTCTATTTTTTGGGCTGTTTGGATTAATGATTCAATTAGATCTCTGTATTATTTTAGACCAATGCTGACACGACCCGCCCCTAGCTACACGGGTGAATCATGCCTAAAATTGTGTGTTACTGACTGTTTCTTAATTCTTGTCTTTCTTATGGAACAAACTTGAAACAATTCTCATTACAACCACAAATAAATTTAAATAAAACAATTTAACTATTACAACCTTAACACATCCTTGCACCATCACGTGGCTGGGCCTCCAAACTTTATAACTATATCACATTTTGCTTTCACCTGGGGGGGGAATTTTTAAAAACAAAGAAAAATAAAAACAAAGTTGTGAGTATAAAACTCAGTGAGTGGGGGTAAAAATATATTTGTAAATAAATCTAAAAAAAATTATATTATTATAAAATAAATCTTTGCTCTATAAAAAAAAATCTCCATAATCCATAATTTTCATATTGTCTAAAATGTTATAAAACTTTAAAATAAATTACTATTGAATAATTAAATCCATCAAAATACTACTTATGGTTAAAATAATAAAAAAATCATCTTCAATCGTATAATAAATATGCTCTTGATGATCAGGCTAAAATCATCACTTTAGTTATTTACTATGCAAAACATAATTTTCTTAAAAATCTTCTTTCAAAAGAAACTCTTCTGAATAATGCTTCTTTTTCAAACTAACTCAGATAAACATATTCAAAACTCTTTCATTATACTAAACAAGTACCCCCGAAACTGTCTCATCCTGCCTGGCGAGATCTAACATCGCATAGGCAGAACTATCTGAATTTCCTCATACCTGGTGAGATCTACATCACACAGGCAGAGCTATTTGTACCTGGCGAGATCTAACATCGCGCAGGCCTGCTATCTGGTCATACGCATGCGCAGAGTTACCCCCAAAGGGCTAAAGCGCCCAGATCACACGGCCCAAAGCCTCTATATATGTCTGAACGGACCCCAAAGGCCTTTATCTTTCTATCTGAAATCTGCTGTCTCACTGTCTAAGTGAGCTGGGTACTAGCTTAGTATAATATAATTAAACTTTCTTATTTTTGCTAAAACTGATTTCTTTTCAAAATTTGCTTCATATACTAAATTATTGCTTCTCAAGCAAATTTATCAAAATTTGTAAATCTTATATAAGCTGAACTGAACTCGTAACATCTGAATCCTTGAAAATCTATGATAGATATTTAAAAGAGTAATTGCAATTACTTTAAGAAATCCTCGAAATCAAACTATGAAAAGAATTGATCGTAATAATTCTACTTATACACTTTTTATAAAATAGTAAAATATGCATCTATAATAATATAGAAAACGATTCATAAATAAAACATGAATCTTTCTTAAAAATGCTAGATCATTGTTTAAAACTAACTTTGCAACTAAAATTTATATCTACAACCATTTGGAAAACTAGATTTGAAACATCTTAATAATTGAAAGCAAACATAAAAAATGACTCTATTTACTCTCGGGAAATAAAAAAAAAAAGAAACTAACTTGAAATCTTCTGAATTTGCTAAAATTCTCAGAAATTCTATTAAATGCTAAATAAACATAGCTAGATAAATACTAAAACATATTTCTAATTATCCAGAAAAAAAAAATCTTCTACTCTTTCTAAAACTTTCTAAAATATCCATAAACTAAAATACTTTTCATTTCACTATAAACCATAATTTATATTTCTATCTCAAAATTTCATACATCATACTTTAACTCAAATCTTTTTTACTGTTCTAAATTTTTCATAATTCTGCATTTAGGTCCCTACAATTTCTGGAACAGCTTTCTAAATTTACAATTCAGCCCCTGCTTCTGCAGTTTTAAAATTTTGAATTGTCACCCCTACATAATTTAAATTTTACTTTCTAAAACTTTTTTTTTTAATTTCCTATTATTTTGAATATAAAATCACTTATCATTTTGTTAACCAAAACCACCATTTCTTCAACATATGTATTTATGTAAAGAAAATAACCTAATACCTCAATTTTCTATACTAATTCATCTAATTATAAATGTCTCTTTTCCAATCATAAACAAAAACTTTCTACTTCCCACCAACATATAATATATATACATTCATGCTACAACTTTCACTTTAAATTTATTTTTCTCTTGTACTCAAACTTATCGAAACAACAATTACTATATATTCAAAACTAATCTACTAGCACCACCCATAACTATCTCTTCTATCCAAAATCTAATACTTTACACACACTTATTTTCAAAATACATAAATCATCATTATCTATTCTAAAAACTTTTTAATATAATTCAATTAATTAAACTAATAACTTAAATCATATGAAAAACCATAAATTTAATACACTTTAACATAATATGAAATTCTCAAAAAATAATCCACTCACTAATTGGGTTGCACAACTCGGTTAGCTCGAATTTGATTCCAAAATCAACATTCCGCCTATCCGGCCACATTCCTCAACAAGAATTAATCCTTCCTTGTCTTAACATCATAAAAGAGCTCATCACATCATATTCAATTAGTAATCAACTTGAATATTTAAAATTTCCAATATCCAACTTCATATCTTAATCCAATCAATCCTAATTAACTCCATTTCCAAACTTCTTAAACAAAATAGTTCCTGTTCTCTGATTTTTAATAAATAAGTTACTTGTCAGAATGGTCTAAAATTTTATATGTAAAAATTTTATACAGATCTTCTACACATACATATCTAATGACATATAAAATTTCATAGCATTCCAAATTCATTAAGTATCTCAAAATCTTCATGTTTCTAGATACAAAAATTCTGTAAATTCATTTCTAGAACTGACCTCTCTATTTTCCAAAATACATGATAATTTGTAATAAATTCGTAAAATCACAAAACTCTCCAGATTCAAACTAGACATATACAAAAACTCGTATCCCAAATTTCATAATTTTTGAAGACCTCTAGATACCTCAAATCACTTACCCAAAACTGATTTTCTGCAGAAAAACTGAATTTCTAGTAGTAAACAGTAAACTTCGAAAATTCATAATAAATTGCATACTCAACATTTTTCAGTGAATCCAACTTTAAACAAATCCTTATGATGTCTATTTTAACATATATAAATTTCAGAATCAGATTCAAAGCCAATAAATTGTAGAAATTTTCGAAATTTCTACTGTTCACAGAACCCTAAATTTCTATCATTATCATCAAAACTCAAAATTTCCTCAAACAAATTCTATAACAATCAACAAGAATATGAAATACTTTGAATAATACTTTCAATTTCATCATTGTTCTTCTTTCTCTCTCTATCTTCTCTCTCTAAAAATTTTTCAAATGTCTAATAACTCCTCTAAATTCATTTCTATAGTTAGAATTCAAGATATTGAATTTAATTTGGGTTAAAAATGAAATTATTACCTTGAGAAACCCTCAAAAATCCTCCAAATTTGCTACTTCCCTTGAGCTCTCTCTCCCTTCCCACGTCTGTCTTCTTCTCCTCTCTATCTAGATTTTTCTTTCTTTCTTTTTTTTTGTGTCTTATAAAAATTAGAAAAAGGAAAAATGGGCTGGGCTTTTGCACTTTGCCCAAATAGTGGCCCGTTACAAATGTCTTTTATTGTTTAGGTTTTGGGGCAATATTTCTTTTTATTCGTGTTATACTATTCAGTTCTTTCCATCATATTTGACTGTTAATGCTTCGTATGCATCTTTAGGATTTTGAAGCTAGTTTTTTATATATATTTAGTGAAAGGGGCTATCATCCAAAATAAGTTATAGGGCTTTTTTAGCTATTTTATGAAACTACAGATAGTGGACACAGATGATACAATGGAAGCTATTCCAGATGTAGAAGAAATCTACATAAGTAAGATAGTAATTCTTTTAGCTTTAACATTCAAATACCTTTTTATTTATAGGTTTAACCACTGTGCCTTATGGGCTTATAGCAAAAGGTTTGACTTTCCTCTGACAAATAAATTCTAATAGCTATTTATTTTTTTTGAATACATAAAATTGTGAATTTATTATAAACAAATTATAGATTAATTCTCTATAATCTAGCAATCTCCATTGTTTTTAATATTTTTTATTTTTTATTTGCTATTTGTTAAGGCATTGCACGCAAGGCATACATGTTACTGCTTTACTCTTATTTATTAATAATGCATCTCTGTCAGTTATAGGTGTACAATGTAATTAGAGTTATGAATTTATTTCTCGATTAGATTGTACTCATTTTACCTATTTATGAATACAAATATCAGGTGGATATGCTGCTGGATATTACAGTTACAAGGTAATTAATACATATTCTTGTGATTCCTATGTCTCCAGTGTTTTGCCTACTAAGGTTGGAACTAAATTAATTTATTGTTCTCATCAACTATGTTGATTACTGTCATTGTAATCAAAGCAACTGTGGAGCTGCCATCGTAAGTCTCTTCCAGTTGATTTTGGCTTCTGTTTTATGATAAGTCAATGAGAATTAATTTTTTAATTATATTGTGTTTTGATGGGTTCTTTGTAGTTCTCCAAAGACGCCTATAGAGCTTGCCATTGACTTCATCCTACATGATTTTGAGATGGCAGGTTAGTTCTATAGCATTGTTGTTGTGAAAAGGTACTTTTTTCTGGGTTGTAAATTGTGTGACTCATAGATGGTGTTTGGATGCAGAGGTTGAGCCAATATCAACCTATGCAGATTTAGGTGAGAGAGAGTTTTTGGTAGTAGATGAAAGAGGTTATGGTCATTTACTCTATAAAATGGCAACATTGGTCCAGAGAGCAGTCAAGGGTAAACTTCAGAAATGGTAGAATTTCCATCTGCCTTCACATTAGAAGGGCGACCTTCTGTAGTGTCAACTTTGAAAGAGAGATTGAAAAGACTATGGTTATATGTAGTTCAAAGATGGCCTACGGTATATACTTCCCCGTTTAATTGTTTTGCTCGTGCAAAGCCAATATATGATTTTATTTTTAATTTTTATATTTTAATCTCTTTGAGTAATACAAATATAAATTGAACTATCTTTGATTCTCATTCATTTGGACATGACTTAAATTTATTGTTTCTAAAAAAGTTACACAGATTGTTTTAGTGTTATTATCTATTGGGCCTTTTGTTGAAAAAAATCCTCGACAATTTGATTGTTTAGACATCTGATCACTAGTAGAAAAATAGGATACAGCAACATAGCTTTCGCAACGTGCATTGGTTGCACGTTGCAAAAGCCCCTTTTTGGCAACGTGCGCTCCATGCACGTTGCGAAAAATGATTTTCAGCAACATGCAACATATGCACGTTGCTGAAAGACTCTATCGCAACGTGCATTTTTTGCACGTTGCAAAAAGTGTCGAATTTAGCAACGTGCATATGCTGCACGTTGCGAAAAGTGTTGCTCTTATGAATTTATTTGTTAATTAAATATTGAAATCAAGAAAATGTAATTTTTATATTAGTAACTTAAAAAAGTCTTCTTAAATTATTAAAACATAATTAAAATTACTTTGAATTTTAAATGTAATGAAAAATTATTTTAAATGTTATGAAAAATTACACTAATTGAGTAATTTCATATTTTGAAATTAAATAAAATTAAAAATTAAAAATATAAGAAAATTAATTAAATAACATAATTTTATATTTAAATATAAATTTAAAAATTTTTAACAATATTTAAACAAAAAGGAAATATTATTTTCTATATATAATAATGAATTTTTAAATATAAATTTTTTAATGTAGAAATTGTATAAAATAAATTAAATTATTTTACAATGAAATCACATCATATATTTTTTTTTTTGTAAAATTAAGAAAGTAAAAATATCAAATTAAATTTTATTTTGAAATAATACAACTAGTACAAGGAAGAAAAGGACATACCTATCCGAAATAAAATTATTTTATAATTTCTAAGTGATGAAAATCACATTATTTAAATTTTTTTGATAAAAATTAAGGAACATTGTTTAAATTTTTTGATAAAAATTAAGGAATTAAAAATCTCAAATTAAATTTTATTTTAAAATTATATAACATTTGCATTGAAGTGAAAATTATTATAATTTATTCTAAAAATTAGTATACAAAATTAGATTGAAAAAACTCAAACGACATCGTTTAGTATACAAAATTAGATTAAAAGGCAACAACCCTCCCCATTTACATAACGCGATATTCTCCTCATTGGAGCCCTAAGAGAAGCTCACCTACACCATTCTCTACCGCAGATCGTCTCTGAGTCTCCAACATCCTCTCACCTTGTTCCAGCTCGCCGGTTCTTTTGCTTGCCTCTACCATTTGTGACTGCCACTGTGAGTCTTTATCAATTTGCATTTTTTAAGGCTGCTAGGCATGTTATTTAAATGGGTTGTGAAAAAACTGGACAAGGGAGCTATTTGTGATTTGTTTCATTTTGTGTATGGCATTGATTAGTTAGGATCTATGAAATTTGAAGTTCAGTTTCTTTGATTCGAATATGCTGGGGTTTATTTGAGAAATTGATCAATTGTATTAGAGTTGATCCCATCATGGTATTACCGCTCGACTTCTGTCTCTTCAAATTTTTATCAACCCCACTTGACCCACTATTGCTGTTCAACTCCTCGTCTCCACCTCCTCTTTCTTTATGTTGTCCTCCCTTTTCGGTCGTTCGTCTTCCTTTCGATCAAAATTTCAATCTTTTGTAGCTTTCTCAACTCTGCAATATCACATTGAAAATCAATGTGGTCACAGTGGGTATGGTAGTGCTAGTTATGGTGTTTGTCATGGAGGAAGAGAGAGTGTTGGATTTAGTTATGGTGGTGGTGGTTTTTGTGATGCTACCGGTGCTCTAGTGGAGGAGCTTGGCTTCAAGTTCACGTTTTTCTTGGATGCAGAGGGAAAGAGGAGTGAACGTTCCTGCCATGGTTTCACTTCTTTGCAGTGGCTACAAAGTCTAAGGGTTTGAGGTTCTTTTTTCTTTTGCATTTTTATTCAATCAATTTGGGGTTTGCAACTACTTGTTCGCTTGGTTTATGGCAAATTCTTTAAGAACATTTGTGTAAAATTAGTGCTTAAACTTTTGGTCTGGAGAACATTCAATCAATCCTGTTATAATGCATTCATTGCATTCATTGACGTTGAAAAGCATGTTATGGACATCTCGTGTTTACTCTGTTGCTCTTGGAATGTTGGTTTCTCTCCTTCTGGGTCTCAACATGTCCTGGACTGCTATATCTGCTGCACTTGTTCTTATGGCTCTTGATTTCAAGGATGCTCAACCAATTCTAGAAAAGGTAAATTATATCTGCAACGGGGCTTTTCATCCTGTCCTTGTATTATTTGAAGTTTGGGCTCCACAGCTTGGTTACGCTTTAATTGTTTGATTGCTACCTGTGTATGTGATCTAATTTCCTTATTCACATAATTTTGCCAGGGGCCCTGGAGGACTGGAGCACAAGATGAATATTGGATTAATTGGTAATGGTGCACTACAACAGCTTCCTTTGACTTCAAATTGGTCACTAGGAGGGGCTGAGCAGTATGGATTTCACTTTTCTTCTTCTTGGCCTTTTGCTGGTAACCATTGTTCTGGAGTAGTGCATGAGAATGCTGCTAATCAGCCTCCTTCAGTTCTGAAAGGATGGCGTAATGGTGACTGGATTTGCAACTGTGGTTTTCATAACTATTCCTCACGTGTGCAGGTATGTGATCATACCTGCCTGGATATGATAAAACCTTCCCAACTGTTGACAGATCTAAATTCTTTTAGTTCTTATTCTTTGTTTGACATATTTTGATTTTCCTTGCAGTGCAAGAAATGCAATGCCTCTCTACCATGAGGTACACTCTCCTTCCTTGTCAACAGAGTAATGAGAACTTGCACACCAGTTGTATTTTGGCTGCCAATTATCCCTGTTTGTGAAATGAAATATGGTGATGATAGTGAATTTTTGTTATTTATTGGTTGTTTAAATCAGCTTGTGGTATTTATAAAACTATCAAATATCAAGGTGCGTAGAGTTGACATGCAATATGATTCCCCACTTGTTGTAATGGGATCAATTTTGCTTGTGATGGATCATGCATGCTTCTAACATTGTTTGAGGTTTTAATGTTAAAAAGTTGATCAGTATTTACAATATCTTTCTTCTCTGCTTTTTTTATTCCCCTTATTATTTGCATATTTGAGTTCCATATGAAGTGATTAGGTTAAACTGATTTATCCTTTGTTATTATTTCCACTTTAGGCTACATGGCGCTAGGAACAAAACGTTTGGCATCTGAAGAGTTTGTTCATGACTGGGATAACAAAAGGTTGAATTCAAGAAAAGTAAGGACTCATTTTCTCTTTTGGCATTTTAGATCATGCCTATTGTCAATATCACCCCTCTACCAACTTTTTTAATTTTTCATTGTGTTTTTTCTGGATGGTCTTATATATAAATGTGCACCAGAAATTAAATCCAGTTGAGCAAACACCCACAGATGATGCAAAAGCTGGAGCGTACCCTTCTTTATTACATTCAACTAATTTTCTTCTAACTTGTTCATATTTTCTTCTATAGGACTTCTTGGTGTTTATCAAATTGCTTCAAGAGGATGAAAGATTTAAAGAGTTGCAGAAGACATATTTTCATTTTTAATGGTTGTGTCACTCGTGAAGCTTCCAAACATGATCATGTAGTACTTTTTATTTCTTTATTCTAAGCTATTTAGGCTACTATATTTAGAATAACTGAAACTTTTAGTGTTGTAATGATATTTATTTTAATTTAAATGAGCACTTTTTATTACATTTAATTGTGTAATTTAGTGTTATCACTTGTATTATGATGTATATAATTATAAGTATTATAAATTACCCAAAAATACAATGTGCATATATATATATATATATATATATATATATAATACCTAAACGTGCACGTTGCCTTTTCACATATAGCAACGTGCATTGCGCGTTGGTAAAAATTAAAAAAGGCATGACTTTTAGCAACGTGCAATGCACGTTGCGAAATCGTTTACTGCAACAGGAAAAAAGACCTTTCGCAACGTGCATTGCACGTTGCCGTAGGTTAGGAACTTTTAGCAACAAGTTGAACAACAATGTGCGTTTGCACGTTGCGAAAGGGTTTTCGCAACGTGCAATGCACGTTGCCGTAGCCCCTTTTTCTACTAGTGGATATAGTGCTTATTAGTTAAGCAAGATCTCTTTGTGATGAACTATCAGGTGCTTCCTGTTAGCCCTAAGGCTACATGATAATTTTGATGATAACAATACACATTGATTAATTGAGATTTACTAACATGTTTATTTATGTGCAAGAGTAAGATCATTGAAATAATTGTAAAATCAAGAAGAGGCTTATTAAAATGAAGTGTTGAAGCTAAGGAGAAGACTACATGTTAAAGGCACCAAAGTTTAAGAACAAGGATTGATTCAAGGAATGTGACACATGAGTAATGTTCAATCAATTGGTCATATATTTCTCTACAAATGTCCAAATAACGTGATTCTTGAGCCTTTGAAAAGCTTACTCAATTTATAACATTTCATATGTTTTAAAGAAATTCAAATTTCAAGTGTAAGGTTGTCCAAATCATCATGCAAGTTGAAAGACAAATGGAAGCAGCTGACATGAGCACTGAATACTCTTTTGGACATATCTTGAGCTAGAAAAATCAAAATGACTTGATTCTTATGGCATTGGAAAGAGAACTTAATGAATCACATTTCATATGTTTTGAAGAAATTCAAATTTCAAATGAAAGGCTGACATAATTGACATGGAATTCGGTGGACTGACACAGAGAAGAAAAATCAACTCATTTGAGTACCGAATGATATTTTGTCCATATCTTGAGTTAGAGATATCCAAATGACTTGATTCTTATGGAATTGGAAAGATAATTCAATGGATCAGATTTCATATTCTTTGAATAAATTCAAATTTTAAACAAAAGGCCGACATAATACACATGCAAGTTGGTGGACTGACACATGGAAGAAAAATCAAGTCATATGAGCACCGAATGGTTTTTTAGTCATATCTTAAGCTACAGATATCCAAATGACTTGGTTATTGATGCTTTGGAAAGCTTATTCAATTGTGCAGATCTTTTTGTTTTGAAGATTTTCAAATTTGAAACAGAACATTGACAAAAATGGCAGACAAAATTACAGTTTTTATGGTGGGTAGAAAATTTGTAGTTAGTGTCTTCACTTGATTAAGTTCATCTCATTTGCCTATAAAAGGAGCCCTTCTCCCATGCATTCAGCAAGAGAAGTGAAGTGAAGAATCCATCAAGCCACCAATAAGAGAAATATCAAGTTTAGAGAGCTTTTATATTCTTTATCTACTCTTTGAAGAGAGTTGTACTTTTGTTGTAAAAATTTTTTTGTTCTTGTATTTTGGTGAGATTGAGATCTTGTTGTAAAGGATAAAAGTTATCCTTGAGAGAACTCTTTCCTTGGTGAGGTTGTTCATCAAGAAGAACTCTTGGTGTGGTGTTATCAAGAGTTGAAAGAAAGTTGCCTTGGTGAGGTTGTTCATCAAGAAGAACTCTTGGTGTGGTGTTATCAAGGGTTGAAGGAAGTTGCCTTGGTGAGGTTGTTCATCAAGAAGAACTCTTGGTGTGGTGTTATCAAGAGTTGAAGGAAGTTGTCTTGGTGAGGTTGTTCATCAAGAAGAACTCTTGGTGTGGTGTTATCAAGAGTTGAAGGAAAAAGTCTTGGTGAGGTTGTTCATCAAGCAAGTTGTAAAGATTTCTATAACTTAGTGGAAAGCCTAGCTTGTGGAGCTAGGAACCCGTGGACGTAGGCAAGGTTTGCCGAACCATGTACATCGAGTTTGCACTTTCTCTATCCCTATCCTCTTTACATTTACTTGCACTTGTGATTGTTCTTTATTGCCATTCTCTTGATTGCATTCTATTTTCATCTTCTTCACCTTTGTTCTTAAAGAAAGATTTAAATAATTTTGATCTTTCAAGAAAAGTTTTCTAAATCCGTTTTTATAAATAAAAACCCAATTCACCCCCTCTCTTGGGTTGCCATACCTGGGTCAACACTTCCTGTTGCATGTGAATTTTTGCAGTTAGTTCTTCGTACCAATATGATGTTCTTCTATTTTGAATGTGATTTATAAGGTTCCATATTTCTGCAATAGTAGTTATGTGAAATAATGGATGAGGATTTTATTTACCATGATTTTTCTCCCATTCAAGTTTATATTACCATATATCAAAACGTGCAGCTGGCATTCGTTATGCATTCATTGGAAAACCAATGAATCAAAGGCCTAGGTATCGATTTCTCTCTGTTTCTTTTTAGTCAATAAGACAATACTAGTAAGGACCTATAGGCTTTTCTTAGTCATATTTGTGTTAGGTCTTTATGTGCACCAATTTGTACATTTGGTGATTAATATCATATAAGCACCAGATTTTTTGAGCAAACTTTTATATTACCATCTACTGCAGATACCAAATACTAGGTGTGTTCCTTTTGATTCAGCTATGCATCATCGCTGCTGAAGGTCTACGACGCAATAATTTATCTTCTATTGCTAGTTCAGTTCATCAAACATCCTTGGGTTCCCACCAAATCTCAGCAGGTTTTTATTTTTGAACTCATGTTTGTTATTACTTTAAAAGTGTTCAGAAGTGACCGACAATATGAGTTTTCTTAACAGTTAAGCTTACCTTAAATCTGTGCATTATGAAGTAGATGTTCTTTTGTTATTTTGTTAAATAATCTACTTAAGCCGATTCTTTATAACGTTAAAACACTATATCAATTAATCTAATCTGGATTATTTGCCAAGTTAAACTTTGTATGACTACAGAATGTAGAGTTAGGATTGTCGACTTTTCAATATCGAGGTCTAGTGAAGCACCTCAAGCAGCTGACAACAAGAATTAATTCTGATTCTAGAAATACATAATGAAGACATGCCAGCAATCTTTTTCAAATAGTGGCCCCCATAAGAGGGATTGTTATGTGATGTGTGACCAATTTTTTTCACATGTTTGTTTACTCTAACCATAGCTACTTCTTTATTCATGGTCTTATAGGGCGAGGTTTGCCTGTCTTGAATGAAGAAGGCAGTTTGATACCTATGGAAACTGATAAAGGAAGTTAGGTGGTAGATTCTTCATCAACTTTAGAGGTGTGTGCATAGTTCTTAAGCATACTTGTTGAATAATGTTATCATGTATTTATGTACAAAATAATATTCTGTCTCTCTTTTGCTTTCCATGCTTTTAGATCTAGGTTGTTGTGTTGAGAAAATCAATGGAGTCAAAGATAAGGGATTAAAAAAATGAAGGATAGGAAAGTTGCTTGTTAAAGAGCTTCCTATTTGGCTTAGCCCTTGAAGTAGTTGATCAAAGAGCTTTACCCTGTTAGTTTTTACAATTTTGGTCCCCAATGCAATATAGTTTTCTTGGGGCCTTAGATCAGTCCTCGTGTTATAACTGAGATGCTGTAAGTTTTAGATTTCCTGTGAGGTAAATCTTAACATCTGATGGGTTTTATTCAAAAAATAATAACATCTTTTATGAATGATTCATGCGAATTTATTTCTAGACCTTTTTTTTTGCAAGCTTTTTGCGGTTTGAAGATTATCGTTACTGAATTGAAAATGGTCAATTGCGTTTGTCACCTGCAAAACAAGGGAGCATGAAAAATTAATTAGGGTCCTTTGAAGACCACTTATTCTAGAAATTTTTTTTCCATAGTTGTACTCTCTTTGGAGCTTTTGATAGCACTTCCTAGTTAATCATCTAAGTGATTCTTCAATCAAACAATGTGATGTAAAGCATAGCCACCACCAAAAACACCCTGTGTGCAACTGCCATGCTGCCACCTGTTATTGTAGAGGTTTCTGCTTTATTATTATTATTATTATTATTAATTAATTGTAAGTAGTTTAAGACATATGATT
This sequence comes from Boswellia sacra, assembly GCA_013180625.2. NCBI lineage: Eukaryota > Viridiplantae > Streptophyta > Magnoliopsida > Sapindales > Burseraceae > Boswellia > Boswellia sacra. Next base: position 134,205 of record SNVD02006168.1, read on the forward strand.
TGCATTGAACCCCATTTAGAGCATTCAATGGTGGTAACAAATGAGTATAAAACATTAATATTACATCTTAACGTTGTTATAACTAATCCAAAGGTAAAAGGTGACTGGAAATTCAAAAAATAAAGCCATTATGTTTTTCCCCATGTTTTCTACAATTTTAATGAGTGGCTATCAGCGGAAAGTAGTAACAAAAATCTCTATATTTCAATAGGTTGCAGGTACATTGTCAAAGAGTAACAACCCATATAATAAACAAGAGCAGATATGTCATGCTCCTGAATGACGTCAAAGAGGATTATTAAGCCAAAGTGAAGAAGTCTTTAGAATCTATAACTTATGTTAACAAATAGAGCTGGAAGTGCACATGAACTTTGGATTACTTGCTTTTATTCAAAGGTTATTTCTACAACTCACTACATAGATTATTTATAAACTTTGTAAAGTATACCTAATTGTATAGTTCCTTTTATGCTATTTTTTTTAATTATTATTATCAGTGTTTGTTTGAATTTGGTCAGAGTTGAAGATGGGCTAAGATTATATTAACACTTCAGTATGAGTGAAATGCTCAATTCACTACATAGATTCCTTTTATGCTTATTGGTCGGTCAGAGTTGAAAATGAACCAATGTTCAATTGCTTGGGATAGAAATGTTGTACGAATAGTTTTACTACGCAGTAATCGATCCCTTCATAAAATCTATCTTTCTTGACCTTCAGAAAATTATTTTTCTTGTGGAAAAAACATAAAATGTGCACAAAATTGTTTTCTTACTACACAAGGAGATGTTGATTAAAGGCTGAAATTGCTTGATATTTGTTATGGAAAGGATTTATGGACTATTATTCCGTTTGATTTAGTTTCATTCACGGATATGTTATCCTTGTGCAGGTAGTGAAACCATCTTTCTCATGTTCTCTTGATGGATCTAGCCATGTCAAGGACATACAATGGACAAAGAAAACATAAAATTCTTTCCTTATTCTTTCAAATTTTGGGAAGCTATATAGTGGAGTTGTTGATGGTCCTCTTCAACATGTGATGGACAATGTTGATGCTGGTATGTTTTACCTGCTTGTCTTTCTCATAATATTTGGACATTTTCACTTATCAATGATTAGTTTTGTTGGACTCTTATTTGAACAATGCTTATCTCTATGATCATTTGATGGACATGTACACAGTTTGAGTTTGAATATCTCTACATCCTCTGTTGTTTCCTCTTTATATATACATATATAATTTACTCTTATTGGTTTCATTTTTGTAGTATTAATTCCCATAGGAAAGCCCTTATCTTATGCCAAACTGATTTCATGAACATGATGAATCATGCTCCCAGTCTGGAGCACTTGTTGAGCATGGTTTTCAAGAAAGATATAAAAAGATGCTTATGTTATAGTTGAAAAGAGGTTTGATTTTTTCTTGTAATATTTTTAACTCTTGTTTCTCTTTGATTTTTCTTTGTCACAGTTGAATGGAGTGTAAAGGGAAACTTTGTTGCTATGGCAAGAAAAAATATTCTTAGCATCCTGTCATCTAAATTCGAGGAAAGGTTATGCATATCGTTATCATTCAAGTCATGGATTGATGATTCTGATGCTAACTGCAGTGTAGAAGGTAACACTAATTTTCAATTTATTGTATTTTTATTTTTATATGTCTAATTTTCAGAAAGGTCTCTCCCATATTGTTTTTCTTTCACTGTTTCCTAGATAGAAAGGAATCTTGGTATACTTTATGGATTGATTTTCGCTTGGTTTTTGAATGCCTATTCATTAATTTATCCTTCCATTGAACTCCATTCAAGCATGTACTTGTGTCTTTTTTGTGTTTAGTGAACGTTTTGTGTTTGTAAGCTCTTGGTTTTATTGGGATTTTTCTTGGTTGTCAAAGCAATATGAAAGTGTGAAGAGGTGTTTATGAATGATAGTGGCTTATCAAAAAAAAGGAAATTGAAGTTCCAGTCATACTTTAAATAGAAATCTTTTTTTGTTAACATAAGTCTATTTCAAAACTTTTTGCATTATCTACTTCTGAAAGTACTTATTCAATGTTTGCATCAGTGGATTCTATCAAGTGGGTTCACTGTGATTGTATTGTCGTCAGTTGTTTTCAATTGACTGAAGATGGGAAGGAGGAAAATTACCTTGTCCAAGTAATCAAAAGCAAAAGTGGCAAAATTACTGATGTGAGTAGCTATTTCCTGCACATTGATGGCCAAAAGATTTTTATTCCATTGAATATTGGTTGAACTTATTTTATTTTATTGTTGCCAATAATTTCTTCCAACTTGTATCATAGAGTGAAAGGCTAGATGTATTGTTGACCAAGTTTATTACTTGGAATAGAAAATTGCACTTGTCATGTTTTGTTTTCCAACTTCATAGTTGAAGCACTATTGTGTATTCCTAGGAATCAGGTTTACAAGAAATATAGACCAGCCACATAATTATGCTTTTATAATTTGTAGTAATCAACCTTTCCCTACTTGATTGTTGATGAGCGAACTCCTTAACCTATCAAGCAATGCATGTGCAACCACTAATTATAGAGGGATCAATCTGGCATTTTTTGTTAATTTAATTCATTGCTGTGGCTGCATTAACCACTGTGATAATAACTTTTCTTATTCATCTCTGTTACTGTATCGCATGTTGATTTGAGGATATACTTTTTGTAGGCTTCTTCTAACCCAGTTGTTCTATCCTTCTGCGATTTATTTGCTGGTTTAGTTGATGACATTGTGCCCTTTGGAACTGGACTTTATTTATTATTGAGCTACTTAGATCAATGGTATGGTCTTATTACTTTCATATAATTGAACTTTTATTTCTTTGTTTAATTATTGTTCCTTTTTTAATGTTTGGCATTTGTGAATATTAAATTCATTTCAACTCCAGATCTGGTGCATACTTTTTATGTAGTTTGATTAATGATGTATGCCTGCATTTTTAGCAGTTAAATTATTTGGACTATATATACTACCTCAGATAATTTAACGCAATGTCTAACCTTATGGTTTTTTTCTAAGAAAACACAGTTATGCTTAGTAGGGGAACGATGCAGTTTTGGCTGGTGAAATAAAATTAAGTCTCTTTTCTTGACTTTGCCAGCAATGTTTTCTAACTTTTATTCACTTGATTGTCAATTACTTTTTGTAGACTTGAGTTATGCAATGAGTAGGTCCTCTATTATTTCCTTCTTTTGGGTAATATCCTTGAAAGTATTCTCTTATTAAGTTTCTGAACCCGCCAATTCATTGGTGATGGCAAAGTTAACTTCTTTTCTCGATTTTAATTTCAGTGAGATTGCAATTACTATAAATAAAAAGAATACAGATCAGCATGTAATGTTGCTCAGTTGGTCCCTGGGTGACAGAGGGAATGGTGTTGATGTTGTTGATATTGACCGAGATAATTGGCTTCCAAGGATTGAGCTTCAAGGTGCTTAAACTTGTATTCTATTCTAGACCTTTTGATGCAAATGGCCAAATGAATGATTATAATTAGGAATAAAATTAAAATTTAGGGATTTCAATTTGACTTGGATGTTAGTGAAGTGATTTGGATGTTGTAGTTCATGTGGTGCTTAATTTGAATATTTTGATTTGAGAGCATCATTTGATTTTCTACTGTGTTTTGGCATTGAATGTTATTAAATTGAAAAAATTTTCTACTATTACAAAATCATATTTATCGTTCAAAAAGTGCCAAATATGACAAAATTCAAAAAAGTTAATTGTTACAAAACCATATTTATCGTTCAAAAAGTGCCAAATATGACAAAATTCAAAAAGGTTAATCGTTACAAAACCATATTTATCGTTCAAAAAGCGTCAAATATAACAAAATTTAAAAAAGTTAACCGTTACAAATCCATATTTATCGGACAAAAAGCGATAAATATGTTGCAATTCAAAAATGTTTACGACCTACCAAATTTGACAATAAAAAGTGATAAATATGACATTTTTTCTACAATATTTATGTTATTATACTTAGCGCTTTTATGTGAGAAATATGGTTATAAATATATTTGGCGTTTTGACCTACCGTCAAATAGACTATATTTGGCGGTGCCATTGGTATCGTTTTTTTGACCGCCAAATATGAGAGTTTTTCTTGTGGTTTATTTTCATTTTTTTTCTTATCCAATAATAGCTTATCAACTTAGGTTGTATAAAAAATGGTTGTAGATGTAGCAGTATCCCTAATTTAATAAAAATATAATCGTAATCTTGAAATATTTTCAAACAATCTTTATTAAAACTAATATTGAATCGTAAATCCTTTTACAGTAACCTGAATTATATTATTTGATATTAATGGTATTTGACTTTTTTCTTTCTTCAATTTAACCTTTAATTAAATAATTATTTGATCTAGTGTTTGATTTTTTTTAATATTCTTTCATCTCTTAAGAGTTTAAAAAATAATATCACGGATGAAAAAAAAATATTGAGGATTTAAAAGTAAAAAAATTGTCTCCTTTACATTACTAAATTTTTCAATCAATTAAGTTGTTTCTTAGTTTTAGCCTTTGAAAGAGAATAGATAATTGCGCTAAATGTATAGAATTGGCTAAAAGATAAAAGAGAAAGAAAGATAGAATGGATCTTGATTAATTTGAGAGAAAACACAGCGGGATAAGAATGAAAGATGGAGGAAATTGGCCTGGGAGAGAAGAGCAGTTAGGGAGAAAATAGGGGAAAGTAATTAAGATATATAAGGAGAAAAATATAAGTTTTTGTAAATTCAAGCAATTCAACATTAATTACCTATTTATTACAATTTTTATTATGTATTTACCTTTATCTAATTTTGAAATGGGGTTTAAAAAAATAAAAAAAAATGAGGGCTTAACAAAACTACTCTTGTAATAATTGGTAAAGATTTCCGAGCCCTCGGGTCTAAGGATGGCAATTTAACCTGTTGGGTCCGGGGCCCCGTTGTGGTTCGTAAAAATGGCCCCGCCCCAAAACTAGTTTTGGGGTGGGTTCGGGTTTGAGTCCAACCCCTTGAACCGTTGACCCGCCCCGCAAAATATAGGGTATATTTGTAAAATTTTAAAATTTTAGAACTGTTTAGTGATTTTTTAGTTTATATTTGTTAACTTTTTATATATGTGAATTCTTCATAATTTTACAAACAATTATCAAACGCCTTCCACTCTATAGTAAAAAAAACAAAATAAAATTAATTTAAGTACTTGCAATGGATTAGCTATTGCAATTAGAAAAGGTTAAGTTTTGCACAATGGAGAACTTTCTACAAATACTAACTACGCTTGCCTCACCATCTGTCGTGACGAATCTCTCTTCACTAAACTCTGAGACTTAATGATCATAAACCTTCAGCTTATTCAGTTTCACATTAAGGTGAGAAGCGATGATCATAAACCTTTGGGTGATAGGTGGGTTACTTAGTTTTGGAGGATTCGAATGAACGGCTCTCTGCACCCAAAGCATATGCGCTGACCGAACTACGCTACACAAGGAAATACTCATGGAAAACTAGGAGAATGACACTAAATCATTGGTGAAGGAGGTAATCCTATCATAAGTCTTTTTCCCGTAGTCACCCATATGTATCTACTTCAGTGTTTAAGCCAGTGTGGACAAGTTCCGAATTTAATGCCCTACGAATGTAGAAGGACATGGAGCCAGGGGGCTAAATAGTCATCACATTTTAGGCTAGACTACTGTCACAAGCTTAGAGATTTGCGCAGCACATTCGTACGACACTTAGACAACTTGATCGAAAGTTGCTAAGTAAGCCTAGTGATTTGCCTTCTCGCTCAAGGAGAAGAGAGGATTGTTGAGCCAAAGAGCTTTGTAGGCAAGAAGAGAAGAGATGAAAGATGGAGACAAGTATTGCTAAGGAAGAAAGCTTTATGTTACTCAAGAGCTCTTTACAATGCTTTGCTTTGTATTTGCTTGGATTAGCTTGGATTAGCTTGGATGATTTATAAATGAGTATTGGAGGGGTTTATATAGTGAACCACCTCTCAAATGAATGGCTAAGATCTAATGCATCTAAGGGTCCTAATTCACTCTCATCTACTAAATTATCTAGATATGTACAAAAGAGTATTATCTACTAAATTATCTAGATAAATACAAGAGTAGATATATACAAGAGTATTCTAGAAACTTATCTTGCTAAAGAATTCTAGAAGATGGGCTTAGGCTTAGGCTTGGGCTTGCAAGCTTTCTAGAAGCTAGGCCAAGCCTCTAGGCATATTTGGCCACTCTAACAAGTAAATTGAGCGGGTCGTAACACTACGCTCCTGATAGTGAGCTAATGAATTGGGGTTGCGCCTCCCATTGTTGCAACAAGAGATTCAAAACACCAGGAAGCGTCAAGGGATTTAAAACATAAAACATCGTGGGGTTTTAATAGGTGATTTAAAACACCGGTTGACAAGTCTTTGACAATAACAAATTTGAAGGAGTTTTTAAGTCTTAGGAGTTTTTGGTAATTTACATTTTATATATATTTTAAATTTAATAAAAATTAAACAAGGGGGGGGCTTAGAAAGAGATTCAATGGGGTTCAAATAACAAACACATCTTTTTATTTGTAAAGTGAAATTTTGATAATAAGTTTGGCAAATTATTATTGTTATTGATATATTGTTATTGTATCATAAATGTTTTGGTATTTCAGGTTTCGAAGTTTCTCTAACAACGTTTCTTTTATGTGCCATTCTTACTTATGGCTTCTTAAGTTGACCGATCTTATCTTAGTCACCACATTTTTGCATAGTATACTTTGCAACGACTTAAATTTGGTGTATTGAGTGGTTTAGGCGGTTTTGGGGGTTTGCTCCTACTTGAGTAGAGATATTGCTAACTTTATTTTTGGAACTTGAACTTTTTTTGTTTTAGCTTTGGAGTGTATAATGGATTGTTTTATCCCTGATTGCAGACTTTATATGATAACTTATATGAATAAAGTTAGTTGATTTTCAATTTCGCATGCAGTATATCAAGTGTCCGATTTGGAGTGTTACAGGTTATTTATTTACCCTTTACTATGTGATTCATGTTTCTTTTTGCCAATTCCCAAATTTATTTTACAAGTTTTGATATTTCTTTTACTAGCTTAATATTGATATAATCCTAGTTGAAGCTAGAGAGCATGCTCCTAGCTTCGAATCCCGAAAAATTATCTGCAATTTTAATTATTTTTATTATTTTTATTATTATATATAATTATTTTTGTAAATATTTTATTTTGAAATTTTGTTAACATGTATTTTAGTTTTAGTTTTTATATTTTTTTATGTTCCAATAACACACACACACACACCCAACCACCGTTCCAAGTTTTAATAGTGAATTATAATTCTAAGGACTAAAACTTTTATGAAATAGCCTCGAAATGGTCTTCTGTCATTATATAACCACTCAGAAGTTTGACGATTGTCACTTGAAGTTCGATCATGGCTTGACAACTGTACTTGGGTTTCAATGGGATTCGATGACTCGACATTTTTTCTATTCTTTTGAACTGCGTCTTCAACCTTTGGCAATCCACCATTAAATCCCTGAAAATTTATCAACCATTATCAACCATCATCATGTTTATTTGTAACACCAAAATCCCTAAATCCCTAAATCGCAACACCAAAGAAAAGATAAAATCGATTTCCAAATGCCTCTTCATTTCCTTGTAACAAGTAAATTGAGCGGGTCGTAACACTACGCTCCTGATAGTGAGCTAATGAATTGGGGTTGCGCCTCCCATTGTTGCAACAAGAGATTCAAAACACCAGGAAGCGTCAAGGGATTTAAAACATAAAACATCGTGGGGTTTTAATAGGTGATTTAAAACACCGGTTGACAAGTCTTTGACAATAACAAATTTGAAGGAGTTTTTAAGTCTTAGGAGTTTTTGGTAATTTACATTTTATATATATTTTAAATTTAATAAAAATTAATAACAGGGGCTTAGAAAGAGATTCAATGGGGCTCAAATAACAAAACACATCTTTTTATTTGTAAAGTGAAATTTTGATAATAAGCTTGGCAAATTATTATTGTTATTGTATCATAAATGTTTTGTAAGTTATAGGTTTCGAAAGTTTCTCTAACATTTCTTTATGTGCACAGTCTTACATTATTGCTTATTAAGTTGACATCTTATCTTTAGTCACCAACATTTTTGCATAGTATACTTGCAAGACTTAAAATTTGGTGTATTGAGTGGTTAGAGCGGTTTTGGGGGATATTGCTCCTAGCTTGAGTAGAGATATTGCTACCTTGTATTTTGGAACTTGAACTTTTTTTGTTTTAGACTTTGGATTGTAATAATGAGATTGTTTTATCCCTTGATTGGCAGAACTTATATGGATAACTTATATGAATAAAGTTAGTTGAATTTCAATTTCGCATGCGTATATCACGTGTCAGATTTGGAGTGTTACAGTATAATTATTTACGCTTTAACTTATGTGATTCCATGTTTCATTTTTGCCATTCCCAAATTTATTTTACAAGTTTTGATATTTCTTTTACTAGCTTAATATTGATATAATCCTAGTTGAAGCTAGAGAGCATGCTCCTAGCTTTGAATCCCGAAAAATTATTTGCAATTTTAATTATTATTATTATTATTATTATATATATAATTATTTTTGTAAATATTTTATTTTGAAATTTTGTTAACATGTATTTTAGTTTTAGTTTTTATATTTTTTTATGTTCCAATAACACACACACACATACCCAACCACCGTTCCAAGTTTTAATAGTGAATTATAATTCTAAGGACTAAAACTTTTATGAAATAGCCTCGAAATGGTCTTCTGTCATTATATAACCACTCAGAAGTTTGACGATTGTCACTTGAAGTTCGATCATGGCTTGACAACTGTACTTGGGTTTCAATGGGATTCGATGACTCGACATTTTTTCTATTCTTTTGAACTGCGTCTTCAACCTTTGGCAATCCACCATTAAATCCCTGAAAATTTATCAACCATTATCAACCATCATCATGTTTATTTGTAACACCAAAATCCCTAAATCCCTAAATCGCAACACCAAAGAAAAGATAAAATCGATTTCCAAATGCCTCTTCATTTCCTTGTAACAAGTAAATTGAGCGGGTCGTAACACTACGCTCCTGATAGTGAGCTAATGAATTGGGGTTGCGCCTCCCATTGTTGCAACAAGAGATTCAAAACACCAGGAAGCGTCAAGGGATTTAAAACATAAAACATCGTGGGGTTTTAATAGGTGATTTAAAACACCGGTTGAAAGTCTTTGACAATAACAAATTTGAAGGAGTTTTTAAGTCTTAGGAGTTTTTGGTAATTTACATTTTATATATATTTTAAATTTAATAAAAATTAATAACAGGGGCTTAGAAAGAGATTCAATGGGGCTCAAATAACAAAACACATCTTTTTATTTGTAAAGTGAAATTTTGATAATAAGTTTGGCAAATTATTATTGTTATTGATATATTGTTATTGTATCATAAATGTTTTGTAAGTTATAGGTTTCGAAAGTTTCTCTAACGTTTCTTTATGTGCACATTCTTACGTTATTGCTTATTAAGTTGACATCTTATCTTTAGTCACCAACATTTTTGCATAGTATACTTGCAAGACTTAAAATTTGGTGTATTGAGTGGTTAGAGCGGTTTTGGGGGATATTGCTCCTAGCTTGAGTAGAGATATTGCTACCTTGTATTTTGGAACTTGAACTTTTTTTGTTTTAGACTTTGGATTGTAATAATGAGATTGTTTTATCCCTTGATTGGCAGAACTTATATGGATAACTTATATGAATAAAGTTAGTTGAATTTCAATTTCGCATGCGTATATCACGTGTCAGATTTGGAGTGTTACAGTATAATTATTTACGCTTTAACTTATGTGATTCCATGTTTCATTTTTGCCATTCCCAAATTTATTTTACAAGTTTTGATATTTCTTTTACTAGCTTAATATTGATATAATCCTAGTTGAAGCTAGAGAGCATGCTCCTAGCTTTGAATCCCGAAAAATTATTTGCAATTTTAATTATTATTATTATTATTATTATATATATAATTATTTTTGTAAATATTTTATTTTGAAATTTTGTTAACATGTATTTTAGTTTTAGTTTTTATATTTGTTTATGTTCCAATAACACACACACACATACCCAACCACCGTTCCAAGTTTTAATAGTGAATTATAATTCTAAGGACTAAAACTTTTATGAAATAGCCTCGAAATGGTCTTCTGTCATTATATAACCACTCAGAAGTTTGACGATTGTCACTTGAAGTTCGATCATGGCTTGACAACTGTACTTGGGTTTCAATGGGATTCGATGACTCGACATTTTTTCTATTCTTTTGAACTGCGTCTTCAACCTTTGGCAATCCACCATTAAATCCCTGAAAATTTATCAACCATTATCAACCATCATCATGTTTATTTGTAACACCAAAATCCCTAAATCCCTAAATCGCAACACCAAAGAAAAGATAAAATCGATTTCCAAATGCCTCTTCATTTCCTTGTTTATGCCTCCAAAACGTGATCTCCACTTTTTGTTTCTACATTGCAAACCTTTCATCTATTCTATTACCTTAATCTTTTATCTTCTCTCAATCTTCAACAGCTTGAATGTGAGTTCAAATCGAAGAGAAGGTTCAAATTGAAGAGAAGGAAAATGGAATGATTATGGTTTGGTGATGATGAGTTTGATTTTGATTGAAATGAAATGAGGGCATTGTAGTAAGTTCATGCTTGGAGGGTATGGGTATGAAAACCTTTTGTCTTGGAGGCTATGTTTTAAAAGGCCCCCAAAATAGGGGCTAAATGTGTAAATTTCCTTTAAAATTATCATTTAAAAAATGATAAAATTTAAAAAAATAATTTTTTTTTGTATCCGGGTTCAATATGGGCAATTGAATAATCCAGACTTGTCACATATCCGAAAATAAAAAATTGAAAAGAAAATTATAAATCTGGGGCCTTTTTTTTTGTGTAGACCTAGGGTGAATACCACCCTCCCTAACTTCGCATCTTGTTAGGCAGAAAAGGGTAGCTATCATCCTCTTTTCTAATGAATTATATAGTCTTACGATTTTATCGACTAATAAAATTATCAACTTATATATATATATATATAGTTGAAAACATCATAAATCAATTTAAAAGCCAGATTTCCTCAAGTATACAGAATGGAAATCCTAAATTAAATTCATTATAGGGCTTTCTGTATATCCTTTAGAATATGCCATGTTGCCACTTGGACACGAACCAAGATGTTTTATCACTGCTTTTGACATCCTTAGATATATTAGACTAAGAAAGTGAAGTAAAAAATTTTGGCAATCTTGTGAACTAATGAAAAATATTGACAAAAAGTTGTGGTTTGGTAATCAATATTTAAATGGGATAATATTAAGAGTAATGTTACACATACAACTCATTTACAACCAATTTTTCGTACAATCTGAGTTGACAAAATGTCAATGAATGTATAAAAAATAAAAATAAATGAAAATGATTAAGTCATATGACATAGTAATTATCTATCCATTAATAGTTTGCCAACTTAGCTTGTAAGAAAGGTTGGTTATAGATGAGTTATAGGTCTAATATTACTCTATCAATAAGTATCCTGAAGTTTTAGCTTCATTTTAAGTGGAGAACGACTATACATTTTGCATCAATTATATTTTGAAGTTATTCGTTTTTCTTCAAACATACCCCTAAAAATGATAATTTGAGAGGTTAAAATAATGATTTAAAGACAACTTCAGAGATGTGATTGATGAAAATATATAGTGATTCTCTACTTAAAATTAATCTAAAACTCAAGTGTACTTATATAATTTTTTTCATTTAAATCAATGATTTTATAAAAATTTCAGATTTTATTTCTCAAAAGTTTGGCTGGGCTCCAACCCAGCCCAGCCGACATTAAGCCATGCTCCTGTAAATGATGCGTTAATATATTGATACATGTTTCGACGGATCAAACGAATATAACCTTATTCATTAAATTTCCAAAAGGGTAATTTCATAAAGGTCTACTTGATTTTTTTTTTTTAATTTTTCTTTTTACATGTGAAATTTAAACATCATTCCAAGGCCGTTACAAACAATAGTTTAAATCTATCAGCTTTGAAATTGAAGGTATAAGCTTTACACATTGTTGACATTATTATTATTATTATTATTATTTAATAACCAAATAAAACTGTGAAATTTGTTTTATATGTCGAATATACATGTAGAAGTATTATTTCTTTTTACCCAAGCTTGCCCTGTGTAATTAAATGTACGTTAAATACAAACGTACATTCGAGCATTTAAGAACAAAGATTTATTCGTTAAAATAGTATTGTATCCAATTATAGTCTGTTACATATACAAACAAAATCTTTGATAATAAATGAAAATATATAATATATTTCGTAATTGACATTTTGGTACATGGAACACGGAATAAACTTTCACAAAACCGTCACAAAGTGAGACGGTCCAAGTGTTGACTGTCGATATCAGAGAAGCAGGAGAAAGAGCCGTGGAAGAAATTAAGAGGTAGAAATAAACTGAAAAACAAGGAAAAGCACGTCACAGCCAATCATGAGCCGCCACGTAGATTTGACAACTTTGTTAATATATATTGGGTTGTGCCAAATCGATGGTCCTTGTTTTGTTCGGATGCTTCTCCTAACTTGAAGCCTTAGAACACCTCTACAGAGAATGAGTCGTAAAGCTACTTCCACGTCCACACCCTCACCCAATTCAAACTCAACCGCATAAAATGTCTCCTGATACTCAACTTAACCAAACAAAATTAGGCATCCATATATATAATACTTTGATTCCATAGTTTTTAATAAATGAAAATTAAAAATATATATTTTTTCAAAATTTATATTTGCATCCTCTTAAATTATATTTCCTTGTAAGATGACGTTCACTGAAACGTTAACAACTTACTCACCAACCAAAAAGGTTGAATAAACAAATCAAAAAATTAGTCTTAACCTACCCTACCCGTGATTGAAGTCCTTGATTTTTTATTTTTAATTATTGAAGAAACATTGTAGTGGGCGTCCAAACAAATCAAACGAACACTGACGCCGTTGATCATCTGGCAACTAACTATCGTTACCTCAAACGTCATCAGTAACTGCAATCCAACGGCGAACCGTCAACATCTCACCAACCCTATCACTTCTCTATGTCAAAATTGCAGCTTTTCGTTAACACGTGACCCCAGGTGTTTTTACTCATCACCACGTGTTTCACCTAGATTTTTTCAACCACAATTTCATGCAATGACAATTATAACCATTCCCTTCTAACTATAATCTGTATTGGAGGCGAGGCGATCGAGCGTGAACCATTTATACGTTACAAATACATGTTATAAATATCTTATAAATAATAAATAAATATGTTATATAATGTCATTATATCACATCGGGAGATTTACAAATGAGATGATATTACCTATTCTTAGCATAAATGGCACGTGAAATATATAGAAACATTAATTTTTCAATTATAAAATGATCTTCTCTTAACATTTTCAAAACTATTTTGAAAGTTGAAACAATGATTAATTTGCACGGATTATCCGTAAAAGTGGATTAAAAAGATAAAAGAAAGACAAAATCATTGATTTTTTTTCTTTCGAAGGCTACAACATAAAATGGTTATTATTGTCATTTTATGTAAATATAACGAATATTTTACCCTTCATGGATCCTACACAAACACACAATCTCTCCCCACCCTAAGATGCTTTGCTGTAAAAAAAAAATAAAAAATAAAAAAAAGCGAACACAAAACCTGAATTAAACTGAGAGAGGTGAGAGAGAGGTTTATAAGATTAGAGTTAGCGTCTGAGACGATGGAGTGAGCGTACAGGTTAAGGTGTGTGTACTCTGGCAGCGTAAGTTATCATTGGTCATTGTCCATTCCGGTGATGCTCGGTGTACTGTGCGCACGTCATAAGCCTTGGATCCTCAATTCAATTTCTCTATTCGCTCACAGCTTATCTGCAGCGCACCAGACTCGCTTCGTTTATTCCACTCCAATACACGTCCAATTCTCCGACTTAAATCGCCGGAGACAACACTCGACCGCCTGTCTTCTCGGCGGCAGTTTGAGTAGCTGCAGCGGCGGCGCTGCATCGATATGGCATGCCATCCTTCCTTCCGGCGGCGGAGGTGGAGGATGCGGTTGCCGACGCCGTAGAGATGAGAGAAAGCCTGGAGAGGGATCGTGGAACGCGGCGTGGGATGAGAGGCCGGCGCGGTGGCTACACCGAGCTGACTCGGCTTGGCTGCTGTTCGGAGTCTGCGCCTGCCTTGCGCCGATTGATCATTGGAGCGACACGAATCCAGAAGCGGTTACGGATAGTGAGGAGAAAGGTAAAAGTGAGGGAAGCGTTGGTTCGAAGGAGAAAAGTCGTAATTCGGAGTTGAGCGAGAAAAACGATACGCCTGTTGTTGATTTCAAGGTCACAGGTGAGTTAAGCACACGCACTCATTTCATTTCTGACGAGTGATGAGTACTATTAACTGAAATATAAACTATGAACAATGCCATTTCATATCATGTGCAAGTCCGCAAAAATTGGTGAATATTACTACTCTTTTTCCATTATAATCAACCGATAAGTGACCTTAATTGCTTGTTGCAGTGTGTGTGTGTGCATTGCTACTTTATTGATTTCACGATATAGTTATCCACCAGTGCAAATAGTTGAATTGTTACTGCCTGTTTGTTTGGATCATTAGATGCCATTCCATCAGTTGCAGGGTCAAGTGTATTGAGTTTCTTCGTCAGACTCTCCAAAAATAACCAAAACTATTTGAAGGTTTTGAAAAATGATTTTAAGTGTACAAAAAATTTAGATATTATAATTACTTTTCAAACTGTAAATAGTTCTACAGTTTGACAAGTCTTTTTATTTATCCAATTCTATAGTTCGATAATTTTTGTTTTCCGGATTGTAGAGTTGATTGAGCTAAACAAACTTGTTGAGCTATCAAGCTATTAAAAATGTGGTCATCACATTTAAATTTTTTGGAAAAATGATTATTTTTCAATGAACCTGGTAACTTCGATAATTTTTTAATCCACTCTTTCTTCACTTAAAGTCAATTATTGAGAAGAACTACAAACCTTTTAATTCTTGCAATACTTTCTGCCTTTATTAGATGTTATTTATTTATTTATTTTTAAAATGTGTTTAGTGTGTATATGGGAAGATTGTGTGCTCTGCTTTTATATGTATAGAAAGATGAATGGAGTGGAATCTAAATTGAGGAGCGCATAGCAGGTATGCTAGCAGATGGGAGATGTTTATTTAGAGCAATAGCACACGGAGCTTGCTTGAAACGCGGGGAAGAAGCTCCTGATGAAGATCGACAAAGAGAACTTGCTGATGAATTGAGAGCTCAGGTGCAGACTATGACAACTTTGATACTAATTATAAATTTATATTTTTATTTATTTTTTACGTTTTAACATTGATAATTGTATACTTAAATTAATTATTTTTATGTGTTGTCTACTACTCTCATTAGGTTGTGGATGAGCTTTCGAAGAGGCGGGAAGAAACAGAATGGCGAGTCCTGTGATTAGATTTTATTTATCTATTTATTTATTTGGTGATAGATTTGTTTTGAATGCTGCATAATGTTTGGTTTGTTTCTACTGAGTTAGGTTTGTTGAAGGAGATTTTGATACCTATGTGAAGCAAATTCAACAATCTGATGCATGGGGTGGAGAACCTGAGTTGCTGATGGCTTCTCATGTTTTGAAGTGAGTTTTATAACCATCTTTATTGCCTTCTTTTTATTATGCCTTCTGTGAACCCATTATTAGTCATTCCTATATCAGGCTTTTGCACACTACAAATAATGAACTTAGGCTGGTGCCTTGCATGCATTGTGACTTCTTACTTTCTGAAATCAATTAAACCAGCATCAGTCTATCATTGATTTGAATGATTTCTCTAAGTTATGGAGTAGGATTAGTATGTACTGATAGCTTTTAACAAAAAGGGAAGAGATTTACCATGAAATTATTTATTCATTCTTTAATGCATACATGTGTTCGGCATGAATAGTTGGTTATCTTTTTCCTAGGAAGATTGTTTTCTTCTTTTATTTGTAACTTTCTTTTGGATAAGGGGGTTAAGTGTTTGTATACTAGCAGGAAGCTTGGGGCACTATTAAGCCTGTTCATTGTTAACTAGGAACTTTGATACTTGGTTCAATTTTACTGATATTTTCAATTTGAACTATGCGATGCTATTGCATGATTTTTTAATTTTGTTGAATTTCTCCAACTCAAATTTAGGCTGTGCTGTTGGCTGACGATGAAGTAATATCAAAATTGATTACTTGCAAATTCTGTGCAAATATTTCATCACTGTTGTTGAGGTTCAGCCTCCTTTAAGTTGAAATTTATGGTGCTTATTCTTTCCTTATGTAATTAATTTGTGCTTGAACACTGTATTTGACGTGCATTTTCAAATATGTTGGGCCTGCAGGAGAGTGATATCAGTCTTCATGACAGATCGAAGCTCAGGCAATCTGGTAAACATAGCAAATTATGGTGAAGAATACAGGAAGGATAAAGAGGGTGATAAAGATGGGGCCATCAACGTGCTGTTTCATTGGTATGGTCACTATGACCTACTGGAGACTACTCCAAGCCAAAGGTATTAGAAAAGAAAGTAAACAAGTAGGAGTTATATAGGCAATGGTTTTGTTACTTGTGTAGAAATTTACACATTTTAGATCAAATGTGTCCACAACATCATAAGAGTGCTTGTATTTTTCATAATGATGCATTAATTCCAGTATGGCTGGAATCGTTTGAGGATCAATAAGCTTGTTTCAGCAAATGTCAATTCAAGCAATAAGGTTGCTAATTTTTGTATGCGTAATGATTGATTTTTTGAGTAATTTTAAACTCAATTAAAGTATCAGAGTAGCAATTTCATTTACCTAGTTTGTTCATTTCTTCAATGGAAGTTTATAATATTAGTTTGCAACTGAACAATGCTTGCATAGCCATTGAATTGATGAAATCTTGATCTTTGTTTAAACAGAAGGTATTGTAACTGTAAATTAAATATTAAAGGATTATGGAGTATGGTCCTTTTGCAGGCTAAATGGGTTTTTGTGTTTTTATTATGTATGTCTCTCTTTCTCTGATGAGCCTTATCTTTTCTTCTGTGATTTAGATCTTGTTCCAGAATGGTTTTGCTTTAGTCTAGAGAATTTAAATGACAGATGATTCCATTCCCAAATTTGTTTTCTTTTTTTATGCAAGTCTCACCAAGCCAACAATTAGGATTAATTAGGAGACTTTGCTTATTTATTTTATTCCTTTTTGTTTCCCGAATCTTTACTATTATTATATTACAACTCAAACAAGACATCGTACTTCCTAAGTTCTTGCATTAACATAAGTTACAATAATTGTCAAAAAGAGAAAATATTTCCTAATCTTGTTGCCATAAGATAAGAGACAGGCTTACAAATGCGACCCAAGTACGTCAAGAATCGCTTTAAATAGGTTTAAATCTTCCTCTTGCCCCCATTCCTTTACTAGTAAGCACTAGCATATCAGCTTCATAGCGGTACGGCGGACTTTTGTTTTTGTTTTGTTTTTTTTGGTCGATCATCCCGTCGGTTGCCGTCTTTTTGATTTGATTTGATTTTTCTATATTTTGTTACATGATTTTTTACTGTAATGACTTTCTAAAATTATGAATTGTGCATGTTCTCTTACTCTTAATATTTGAAAACTCACGAATTAAGTGGTTCATTGAAGAGTTTCTTGTGCCAAGAGTTAATCATAAAGATTTGCAAAGATTTGTAAATTTGCAAATCTTGGAATCGGAATACTGTTTACAAAACCTGGTTAATTATGACCATGATGACTAGGACAACAATATTATTGAATACACATTATACATTTCATGTTGTATGTCACCGATAAAGCTGAAAAGCGCATGGTGGGTGCTTCTCCGGTTATAAAAGTATTAAGTGCTTTTGTTACAGAGGCCTTTCTCCAGAAGCAAGTTTTAATTTTGTTAAAAAAATGTATTTTTTTTTATTTAGTCAGTGTGGGAGATAAACGATTGATAAGAGTAGACACAAAACAGATAAAAATTTTAACATCCCTTCTACCAGGTTTATTTTCTCATGAAAAAAATTTTCAAATCACTACTTTACAAACAATCCAATGTTTACTTTTTATCTGTATTCAGATTCAAAACCCGGTTGCTGCTTTTCTTTTCTGCTAGACTGCGGCTTCACTTCTTTGTCTATTGCATTTCCAAAAGAAATATATTTTTCTTCACTTCACTTTCCATCCAATTTTTCTTTTTGACCATATCTGTACATGTAGAAGCTTATAAACATTGCTCAAATACAATGAAAAGAATAACCAGCTATCGTGTAGTGTACTCTAAAAGATGTAACATTTTGAATGGGAAAAGTTCCAAATAAATTAAATCATATCATCGGAGATGTTGACTTGTGTATTCTGGAGATGGTTCTTGGCAGAGAATTTTGTTAAGAGTTGGGAACAAATGTGCCAACATAACCTACGCCGGCGATGAAGAAGGCAGTGGCTTGCAGAAAGAGGAATATGAAATAGTGGTTCTTCCCAAATGCAAGATCATAGCAGCCACAGAAGAAGAGGTAAGCCCCAACAGAAAGCTCTAGCAAATGAATCCTGCTCATGTATTCAACAAGAAGGAAATGGAAAAATGTGAATAAAATTAAAATTAAATCATTTTAGTTTCAAGTGGCTGCTATCAAATCCTAAAATAAGAAACTCATTCTACTTGTAAACCCAAAATTCTGCCGTAAACATGAATGTGGGACTTTCAGGACTTATATGTACACTAAGTGTAGAATTTTTGAAACATATATAATTAAATAGATAAACCTTTCTCCGATTCTGATACGAGGTTTCTTGAAAGCTTTGGGACCCAATTTTGTCTTGACAGCATCTCCCAATTTCTCAGTGACAACCCATTCATTTACTCTCCCTGCCTCCAGCAATCCTATGAATGTTGCCTTGGTCCGATGCAGTGACATGACATTCTCAAATAGGATCCAGAAAACAAGTAGGTGGATTGATCTACAGGATTACATAGGAAAAATTAAGATGTATTACAAACTGTTAAAAACAGACAGAAAACTTGTTTGCGAATTGCATTGTCTGGAGATATAATTAGCAATCTAGAGCAATGGATTTCCCAAAACTAGCATATATATCAAAGATAGATAATTATACCTTGGAGTACCAACTGCATTCAGAAGAGTGATGACTGAAGGAATATAGACAGCTCCCCACGTGGGAACTTCAACTTCAGGAACCAACACAGTTGCAGGCATAACGATGCAGTAAAAGACAAATGTGACAATATGGGCTACAATCTTCCGAACAAAGAAGAAGCTGTATATGACATAGAGCTTCTTCCAGAGATTGACTTTCTGCACAAACAACAGGCAAAAATAATTACTAGAGCTAAACTAAGGAATGTAATTTCACTTCTGTTGCCTTTGTAGTTAATGTTTTTGAATGGAATCGGAATCAGAATCAGAAATGGAAAAGTAAAGAAAGAAAGCATACCTTATTTCTTATAATTTCCATTGCCATTTTCTTGAAGAGATTGGCTGGGCCACAAGACCATCTGTGCTGCTGGTATCTGTAGGCTTTGAAAGTACTTGGCAATTCGTTTTTAACCTGTAATATAAATAATGTGAAACGGAATAAAACAATGGCACTCTCTAACAGTAACAAACAGAGCACTTCTTATAAATCTTATATTATTTATTTAAGTTGCATACTCTTTCAACAGTAATATTGCTATTGAATACAATTCTTGTTGAGAGTCCTATTTGGTTTTCCCATTATAATCCCAACAATTCTATTAGTTCCGGGCTAATAGAAATACCTTGAGGTCACCAATATAAACAAATTTCCAGCCTTTGAGACTGGCTCGAACAGCCAAATCCATATCCTCCACTGTTGTGCGATCCTTCCACCCTCCAGCCTCATTGAGTGCTGAGATTCTCCATACACCAGCTGTACCTGCATCACATACACAACCCAGCTTTCAAGTTAACACGTCTGTCACATGGAATTTTGCATTTCTTTGGTAATTTTAACGCAAAAATATGTAGAAGATTGTTTTTACCATTGAAACCAAAGAAGGCATAGGATGATGAACCAACTTCTTGTTCCACTGTAAAATGGTAATCCAGTGACATCTCTTGCATTCTTGTCATTAAGCATTCGTCTGAATTAACTGCAAAATAACACCCAAAAACCTACCTTCAGTAACCAAATTCTCACCCAATTGATCATCATAAATTTATTATAGTGTAATATTTTGTTTCGTAAAGTTCCTTACAATGATCAATGGTCATTTGCGTTCATATTAATCGATTATTCGTTATATCCTATATAACTTGGTGTATGGTAACATGTTTTAGATACAAAATTGGATTTATATTCCCCATTAATTACATCCATGCGATCTTTCATCAACTCATCAGATCAAAAATCTCCAGTGGTCACATTACTAGTGGGAAAGTGGAGCCTAAACTGACATACGAATCTTAAAGTTTCCGCAATGGAGCAGATAACTTTCGGATGAAAAGTAAACACTCGTGTGAACTTGAAAAACAAATCTGTACAATTAGAATATTATTAAAATCCAATGTAATCTAATCAATTCAGAACGAGTATGAGAACCGTCCCAGGTGCAAACATGGGTTATTCACAAAAGTGTGGATACAAGCCCACTGACAACCCAATAAAACGACAAAGGTGTAGAAGTTGGAAATCAAATAATGTCATGGTTAATATATCACATCACTTTGATAAAAAATCATTTAAATGTGTACAACTGGGCTCTTTGAGTCGTTAAATTAATTAAATATGGAAGACTGATGGTTTGAACCAACCAAATCTCTTGTTCCAAATGACAAATCAAAAGAGACTGTCACTGTCGTTTCTGGTGGCCCATACAACATCAGGTTAAATAAACTGGATGGTAGCTACATAGCCAAATCTGGACAAATAGTGATGCAATCTTTTTTCTTTAATTAGTTTTCTTTTATGTTCAATAGTTGAACGCTGGCCTCAGCTACTTTTTATGAAACGAAAGATTCTTTTAGACCATGCATAAAGACTTAAAAAAGGAATTAGAAGAAAGCCCTTAATCAATCTTGACACAGTCCATTTTTTGGTCCCAAGACTTTGATGTGGTGATGTGTCACATTTTAGTAAGTGCAAAATAGAAAATTCAAGAATCCAATCAGTTCACCCACCCGCCTCAAGTTTTCAACATATTTTGTTTCTATCTAATGATAACATTTCATGCATTCAGACTTGTTAAAAAGTTGTGTTAAAATAATATATATGTGAAAGAAAAATCTAGGGTAAATATCACTTGACCCTCAAGAAAAAGTTTATGATTGGTGAAATTGAAGAATATATCAAATCTTCTGGAAGCAGATTTAAGAGAAGTTTTCAAGGCAGAACAAGTAAACGGTAAAAAAATACTAAGGTGTATCCTGTCAACGGAAGAGTCATTAATTAACCTGTCGAAAATGAAAGAGGTATTTTTCTATATCAACCCAAACCTTGAGGGACCTAGTACTTTTCATTAAAAAAAATGAAGAAAAACATGTCATAGCCAGCAATGTTGACATAGACGCGTATGCTCCATATCTATGCCAAAAGCCTAGGAAAAAAAGAAAAAGCAACATAATATGATCACCACCGACACAGATATCTAAAAGCTAGCTATAACTAAACACCAATTATAAAGAGAATAATTAAATTTAAGGTTAATAAAGAAGATTAATTTACCGAATTTCCATCGAGCTTGAACAAGAGCAAGTTCTGGGTTGTGGACAAGAAAAGGAATGGTGCGCCAAAGAAAGTCAGGCTCGGGCTGGAAGTCAGCATCAAAAATGGCGACATAGTCACATTGTTTAACGTAGCTGTGCTTCATGCCTTCCTTCAGAGCCCCTGCTTTGTACCCATTTCTGTTGTCTCTTATCTCGTACTTTATGTTTATGCCTTTGCTTGCCCATCTTTGGCACTCTAGTACCACTAAATCCTGTGAAGGTCATTTTTTTTTTAATTTATTTAACCAAAATTGACCCAATCACATTAACAACAACAACAACAACAACAATAATAATAATAAACTGATCAAATAAGCCACATGAAAAGCAATTAGTAGCTAAAGTGAATTTGATTCCAAACCTTGATAGTTGGGTCTGTGGAATCATCAAGAACTTGAATTATGATCCGATCAGAAGGCCAAGAAAGCCCACATGCAGCTCCAATGGATAGCTGATAAACCTACGCAGACAACACAATGGGACAGTAATGGTTAGACAAGTAATTACTGTTCATTCTTTAATTAATATGCTCAAATGAGACAAGTTAGTTGCGGCTTTTATATATGTAGTCTGAAATTCGAACAAATAAAGGGGACTTGTAATCAATTAAAGTACCTCTTTTTCATTGTACATTGGAATTTGCACTAAGACCATCGGATAAGCTGAGTTTCCAAGCTCAACGTCGTCCTTCATAGGCTCCCATCTGTACCTCTTCTCTGGTTTTCTACCAAACAGCTTCACCAGAACTATAACAATGCCCATGTAAACCTTTTCAATGAAAAGCATCACCGACATGGCCAAACACACAAACACCAAAACTTTCAAGGCGGGCACGATCAACGGTGCCTTTGTTTGCTGCCAAATCAATCCAACTTGGCCTGTAATGTCATCTCGAGCCACCTGGAACCTGTCTGCTGGAAACATATTGATGGTGGAAGAAATTCTGTCCATTGCTAGCTTTGCTTAATTTGATATTCCGACAGAAAAGAACTGAGCTGAGGGAGATCTCAATGTGTGTGACAAATGGGGTTTGGTTTATGAAGGAGATATATGTAACGCAAAGGCCTGGTTTGGGAAAAGCACACGAATCTATGTAGCTAGTTTTAGTTAGCTTAATATGCTTTCGGTCGGGAAATTGTTTGGTCCAGTACTCACAGTGATTTTCGCTTGAGAGTTACGTTTAGGCAATGTGGAAGAGCTGGACTAGTGTCAGTGAGTTGAGTTGATGATCATAGCATACTTGATTGATTCATTGCAGAAACAGACCCACTTGCAAATATCATCACAAAAGAGAAGTTGAAACCAAGAATTAAACAAGTGCACGTAACTGTGAAATGATTGCACAAAAACAACACACGAGAGAGAGAGAGAGAGAGAGATCTTGGTTCCTCTCTTCTCTTCTTGTTATTTTAACAGAGAGACAAAGGCCAAGAATTGGAGCTATCTAACAATTAAAACAAGCTTGTGTTAAGCAAATATTTATATATAAATGAAGAAGAGGAATAGTGATCATTTGATTTTATAATAAAATATAGAACAAAAATAATGGTCAAATGGAAAATGACTTGAGATCCGAAACAGGCAATTAATCAGAATCCAGCAACTAGCGTTGAGCGTTTGATTTACAACTCTCTTTATCAAGTTTTCTATTCCTCCTTTTATGCTCTCATTTTTCTAATGTGCAACAAACTCCAAGCTAGTTTAGCCATCACTTTCACTCTTTCCAGAGTGAAATTAAAGCCGACAAATTCATTGATGACTTGTTTACACACTTAGTTAATCGAGTAATAAATCGCGTGGTTGGTGACCTTCGTCTCTTATGGTATCCTCATTTGCTCTTGTTTTTGTGACAATAACTTTCATTCTCATTTAAAAAATAAAAAAAATTTACGATTTCCAGAAGGAACAAAATAATTGATATAGTTTATATATTAATTTAATACAATTATTTTTTTATATATATTTTCACTTTTAAGCCACTCTTATAATGATGATCAAATAAACTTTTAAACATAAACCAAGTCCATGTATTCGATAGTGAACATGTACATTTGTACAATATCAATGGAGTTTGAAATGATATAGAGTTATATATACGTATATATATCATAACAAACAGAAAGAGTAGTTAATTAATTATGAGATGAGAAATTGGAGATTAAATTATTTGATTCTCTTGCTAATGGAGCTACGTACTGATATTGGCCAGCGTAAGCATATCAGACAGATTGCCCATTTTTCTGCTCAAAACGACAAACATGTTGAGACACCGATTTCGTGAAAATAGACATAGTTTGGTAATCACGTTACGCAATTTTAATCTAATTTTCATGCAATAAGTGTGTGATGATATATATATATAGAGTTATCTTCATGATCATGATACTTGGTTTAAGCAAGATTATTGCAATAATCTGACTTTACTCTATAAATATGACAGTATTTTACACGAAAATTATACATGAGAAAGTCCAGAGTACATCATATCATTCTTTGTTAATTTGCGATAATATATATGGAAGATTGAAAATGCCGCTATTTGATTGATGCTGCTGTAAAACGTAGATTAATAATCTGAAATAAGAAAAGGTTGGAATTGTATTTTCTGATCAGACTCAATGAAGGGAGTAAACAGGATGATTCGCTCACTAATGAAGATTCAGAAAGTAGAGTAATCCGGTTGAATTTGGGTCAATTAATCAATTATTTGAGGTCATACTAGATATTGACATAACACCTTTGTTATACGAATGCAGCTACTGTACCTCAGTTCATATATATTTCATATCCTTTTTTTTTTTTTTTGCTTTTTCTTTGAAAAAAGATTTAACCCTTCAATTTTATTCCTTGTAGCATAATTTGGTAACCATAATCAAGAAAACACGTACATTTGATAGTTTTAAGTTATTGGATGTGTAATATTATTGGTTTTAATAGAATTCAATGATTATCAAATAATTAATAATCCTAATTGGCTTTGTAATTTAGTTTAAACGGATTTATAGTCTTTAATTAGGACTAAAAATTAGGATTTATTATTTTAATGAAATATAAGGGTCAGGGAAGTACTGATAAATTGAAAGGTTAAAAGATAAACAAATGAGTCAATGATTAGCGAATTTCACCCAAACTGGAATGGTACTAGGAAGTTCAATTAGTGAGACGTCATCGTCTTAATTAATTCGTCTGTTATGTTTAGAGATATATTATCTCCACTAACAACTTCATTGGACCCCGACTCCCATGGATGATGGGACGACAACAACAACAATAACCGCGCCCACACGAAAATTATTAAATAATAATAATAATAATAATCCAAAATTAATTCAAAATGCCCTCGTCATTACCTGTTCAATATTAGAGAATTAACCTTATTTTAGAATTAATTCAGCTCAATACAAACAAAACAAATCTCTTTAATTTTTTAAAAGTAGATATAATATACTTCATCATAAACATTTTTTACATTTAACATAAACTTTACTCAAAACTTTCATAAAATTTATCATAAATATATCTTACTTATAGGAGAAAGTATAATTCTATTTTTCTTTAGACAGAATATAATGTTCACAAATAATTTTATCAAACCTCAATAAATTAGTGCTCGACTTATAACTTCCATATAATCCAAACTCTATATTCTGATGTTGTAATTATATGACAAAAATTTACTGGAGGAGAAAAAATAAAAAAAAATGAGAAAAGTTATATCTTCAATAGAATTTTGTTATGTAGATTGTTATTTTAGGTTGTAGAGTTTGGGTTGTATATAGGTTATAAGTCTAGTATTACGGAACCCCAATAAGACAAATAAAATTTTACTTAGTTGAGTCGTTTTGATTGTATTCGTTGAATGAGATTGAAAGAGAGAGATTGGACATTTGGTGAAGCATAAAAAGGATTAATATGGTAGTTGGACTAGCATTTTCCCTTGTTATATATGATTAATACAAAAGAGTTTCAAGAATTTAACTCATTTATGCAATAAGATTGAAGACACCCATTGTCGGCACGGAATTGGAATTGTCTTAGAGAAGCTGTTTTGAAATGTTTCTTTTTTTGTACAACTACTAACACAACTTTTCATTATAAATTTACTCGCTAAGGCATTTAACAAAGCGATGAGAATGATTCAAGTCCTAAATTCTCACCTAATAACGAGTTTCTCATAATAATTCGATTCCATACAATTGTTTGTTTTAAAATTTCCAAAGTGTTTTCTGGTTTGAACGAACCAAACTCCACCGGCTAAGATGACTCTGAAATTAATGAAATTATTATGGTTAAATAAGTTTGAAATCAAATGTAAAATATACTAATTCTGAAGAATTAGGTGGACATAGCCAGATAACCTGTCAAGATTGACAGCCCAACCATAATTAGAACATAAACAACATTATTATAAATTAGAGAAGAGCATATCCTATACTAATATTCCAAAAGTAGAGCCCTCCGTGGATACAAGAAGCATTGAATCTTGCTTTATTACAAGCTAGAATGCCCATTGACGATTCTTAACAATAATATCTTATTTCACCGACACAGATATCGCCAAGCTGGACCAAAATAATATTATTAACAATGATGACGATTAAATTAAAAACCCAATTTGCACAATTTCAATGTGATTCCTCTAGCTGACTGAGAATCAAGTTTGATGTGCTAGAAGCCACGGTTCTACCTTCTTCAAAGCAAATTGGATAGGAAGATCAGATTCATGGCAAATCAATCTAAGAATAGACTTGTATACGTTGATATAATGGACGAATTTAAAAGTGACTTGTATATGGTCCATAGTTTTTTATTAAAGTAATTAAAGATAGTTACAGATATTAAGATATATGTAGAATGATAAAGTGATTTCTATGGCTAAATAAAAATGAGCAAAGCTGATGTCAATGGCGGCAGTTTTTTGATGTTTGTGCTGACCACAGAAATTAATGGGGTTATCGGAAGCTTAAGTTGGTGATCTTATCAAGTAGATTTCTCAACTTTCTTCTTTACAATTTAATAATAAAAGCTATCTTTCATGAAAATAAGAGCAGTTATATCAATAGAACAAAGACATATTTGTCTAATAAAGGGGAAAAGCTTCAGAACTATAATGGTTCAATTATGGAAACAAAGATAGAGATATTACTTGGAAGATTGTGTCATGCAAATTGTTTTGATTGCAATGAAGACGAAACAAGCAATAAAAAGTGAAAGAACCCAAATGAAATGAAGCATGAATCATGATTAGGAAGGAATAAAGGTTTGGAAATCTAAAGTGGCTGCCACTGCTGGTCTGTTACATTGGGCACCTAATTGATCTGTAGACCATGATTTTGACTAGTTTAATGAAGGGCACAGTGTCCTTGTTATACAGAGATGTGCACGATGAGTTTATAGGTAGGGTCAGATTGCATCAGCTGCATTAATTATTAGACAGAGAATGTAGAGAGATGTTTGGTCAACCTTGAGAGTTAAGCTTATAAAGAGTGTTAGATGGGAGTGAGGTGCAGTGTCCAATTCCAAGCAACAAATACAAAGACGGTTTGTCAGAAGAATTTTAGAGAGAGAAGCAAAGGAAACATCATGACTACTAAAAACTTATTCGAATGAGTTATACATATTGATAAAGAAATAAGCTACAAGGAATGGTCAATTCAAAATATATCCAATCGAAACTAATACTTAAAGAAGCTAAAAACAATCAAGCTCCATCAATATATATATACGTGTTTTGTAAATGATCACACTTAGACGTGGAGGAATTACTTAAAGATCTTATATTCACTAAAAGACGAGTCGCGAGGTTGATTTCTTTCGTTATAAATGATCAATAATTGATTAAGCAATAAGCATTGATCTCATTTAGCTCATTTTCTATATGATGTATTTTAGGGTCACGCGGTCATGGTTGATGGCCCATCATTTTAGTACAATATGGTGTATGTAGAAATACGAACAACAATTATTCTTAAGCAACCAACCATTAGGCAACAACAATATTATTGGCAGCATATTAGGTCAAGATGCTTAAAGAAGTCACAAACTACACAATTTTGAAGATACCAAGAAATCCAGTTTCAGTTGTCTGAAATGATGCATCGCACCCAAATCTTCACCATCATTCTTTATTGGCTTTGAATTCTTTGTGTGTATAAATACTTATATGGACCCCCTCTTTTCTCTGTGTGTTCTCTTTTCCAAAAAAATAATAATAATAAAAAATGGCGCTTCTGATACAAGTGGTAGTTCAGTTGGGACACATACGTGTCTTTCATTTGATTTTATTCATATTTGGTTCATATATGATTTGGGTTTTGTTTCATAGAGGGCTGATACGATCATCATTCATCAATCTCTGACTACTGGGATATATTAGGATGATGATTATATTTTTCATGTTCATGTATTTATTATCAATATTCTTTCATTGGGGAGGATCTCGAGTCTAGATTTTTCGAGGTGGTAAGAGGTTAAACGAAACAAAAAATAAAAAATAAAAAATTCTGAACCTCCCTCTATGTATATTTAAAGAATTTAGTATATTTAGTGTACAGAAAACTAAAATGGCAAATGAGTGACTGTCGCAGTCACAACTGAAGCTGACACTTGTAATCTTATTCAATATGACTACCGCGAAGAATCGAAGGGTGATTCTATCCCAATTATGACTTCAAATATTCCACTTAAAAGGGAAATTCAAGGCTCAATTTGTTCTCATGTGGCTTTGCATGTCAATGCTAGAACGATATTTCAGAGCTAAATTTTTTAAAAGGAAGTGGTAAATTCATCAGAAAGCAGCGAATATATTGAGCTCGTGGCTTGGAAAATGATAACTCAAAACCCCAAAGTGTGCTTAAGAGACCTAAAATGAACCATAGATCTCAGCGAATATATTGAGCTCGTGGCTTGTAAAATGATAACTCAAAACCCCAAAGTGAGCTTAAGAGACCTAAAATGAACCATAGATCTCGCTTTCTGCTTAGCTGTATAAATTACAAGCAGTAAAAAACGCTTAATATTGTAGTAAAGGGCCAAAACTTTTTTGAATTATCTGGAAATGAACAAGAAGTCGAAATGTCCCCGGGACAGAACACATGAATGTTCATTTTCTGTTTCCAATAATTGATTTTCCTATGCGATCAATCAAGCCGCTCTCATCGGATTTTCTTTGATAATTTCTGCAAATTTACGCTCTAATCCCTTCTTCCTACCTGAATTTTTCATTCAATCACCACGATGCGACACATTGTAAACCTCCGTGTATAATCATTGTCAAAGCAAAATTTAAATCTATTTCCAGCAAAACTTCAGGACTCCAACATGGGTGATGTGAGACACAAGTGCCTTAGAGCTTCAGGCACAGCCTGCCCACATTGTTCAAGGATTTCAATCAATTGTCCCACATGTAGGACATCATCTTTTGTGATAAGGCTATGCAATACGCCACTGACAGTATGACGGGCCATTTTCGTCAGAATTCCAACATAATTCTCAATTGAAATAAAAAAATCTGCAATTACTACAACTTCATATTCCTCTAATTTGGCTGTACTGATTTGCTCCTTATTGATCATTGAAATGGCAGGTCTCATTCTGTTGTCAGCATCCAGACTGGAAAAAAGACAAAAAAAAGGGTATTTCTGTTCCATTACACTTATCAAATAGTATAGAGCATAAACTAGCAAATGTACAATTGCCAATTCCAATCTATGCTGCTTAATAGAATTAATAAAAAGGCAGTGTATAAAAAGATTGAAGATTCACCTGTCCTTAACTTCTGAAGCAATAGAATTTGAACTAGTGGAGATGGAATAACCCTTGGAGTTAAGGGTCGACACTAATTTTTGAAACTTGATATCTTTCCCAACAACATATAGAACCTTCAAAGGCTGAGAACTAATTTCATTGCCATAAGGATGATCCAGAACTTGGGCCCCCTGCAAAATCATAAATGACAAGCATCAACAAATATGTGTTGAAGGGAACCATTTGAAAGCCCAGATAGTTGGCAAAGTATATTTTATGAAGTTTCATTTTATATTATATTTTATAAAGTTTCATTTTATATTATTTTATGCTAATTTATTTCAGGCACTAGAACACATATAAGGAGTAATGCAACATTTGTAAGTCAGGACACAGAAAGTAAATAATACTAAATAAGTTTGTTTCAGATAGTAAAACATGCTCCAGCACTCAGCAACTAAAAAAACGTTTAGACATGTCAATGCGCATACCTTCAATAACTTCTCTTCCTCTGAAAGACACACATTTACAGATTGGATGATGCAAGCACTTTGACTAGCAATGGAATCATTAAGAGATAATCTATATATTGATCTGGGCAAAAGATTTTGCACTACTGGAACAGAGGCATAACTAAGGCAATCGTTGAAAACAACAGTGCGGGGATTTCCCAAAATGGATTGCCGAATGGAATTTACATTACCAAGATAACCACCCTTGCCAAGAGATTCCAGTCCATCAACAACCTATACAATTGTCAAACAAGAAATAAGATGACATTACAAATCTAAAAAGTTATAACTAACTCTAAGTTTTGATATTCAAGGCCATCAAAACTATGGACATAACCAAGCAACTCTCAATGAAACAAAAACAGCCAATTTAATAACTCACAATATCAGAAGATCGCAGTATTATTTAAGCTCACACAACAATTTCACGCACTTGAAAAAATTTCATACAAGAAATATGAGAATTATACATCCAGCATAAATTTGTAAAATCCGTTTTTGGTATTGTAATGACCGTCTAAAAGAATCAGTTTTAGCTGTATTCCATAAATTCTTACAATTGACAACAAAAAACATGAGAAAGTTCATGAGAACAGTCAAGAACAAATCACCTTTAAATTCGTGACAAGACACTCTGACCTGCCCATTTAGAAAGTCAAAAGGCCTTGTTGTCCACGTGAATATCAACAACCACAGTGCATAAATGCCTTAAAAGATGTTATGTGCGGAAGAAGATTGTTGCAATTTTAATGGTTGAAATTAAAACACAACTGTCCATCTTCCCAGAATTGATTTTGCAGGGGACCTAAGACCAAGTGCATTTATGAATAGCACAAATCTGATACATAATCCCTGCCCAGTCTTCAAATATGTATGTATCTATATCTATATATTGTAGAATAAAAAAAGACAACAACTCAACTTGAATCAGTATCATTGCATGTGCGTGCATGAGAGAAAGACTTGCATCAAGAACTCTGACCTACCCATTTAGAAAGTCAGAAGGCCTTATTGTCCCTCTGAATATCAAAAACCACAGTAGATGTATGCCTTAAAAAACTGTGATGAGGGAAGATGATTGTTGCAATTTAATAGTTGAAATTTAGCACAACATTCCATCTGCCCAGAATTGATTTTGCAGGGCAGACTGAGACTAGGTGCGTTTATGATAGCGCAAGTCTAATACATAATCCCTGCCTAGTCCTACAAACAACTAGACACCCTGACCTACCCATTTAGAAAGTCAAAAGGCCTTAATGTCCCTCTGTATATCAACAGTCACCGTACATATATGCTTTAAAGAGCTGTCATGTAGGGAAGATGATTGTTGCAATTTAATAGTTGAAATTTAGCACAACATTCCATCTTCCCAGAATTTATTTTGCAGGGCAGACTGAGACTAGGTGCGTTTATGATGCGCAAGTCTACTACATAATCCCTGCCTAGTCCTACAAACAACTAGAAACCCTGACCTACCCACTTAGGAAGTCAAAAGGCCTTAATGTCCCTCTGTATATCAACAACCACAGTACATATATGCCTTAAAAAGCTGTCATGTAGGGAAGATGATTGTTGCAATTATAATAGTTGAAATAAAATACAACAGTCCATCTTCCCAGAATTGATTTAGCAGGGCACACTAAGACTAAGTGCGTTTATGATAGCAAAAATCTGATACATAATCCCTGCCTAGTCTCGACATATGCGTGCGTGTATACTGACAAACTAAAAACAGAGACAGCGACTTAACTTAAATCAGTATTGGTGCGTGCACGAATAGAGATTCACAACTTAAGCCAACAAGCATATTAGACATTCTAATGTTCACACTGATAACAGAGCATTTCTTGCTTTCTTAAATAAAGAACCATATTACATGCGATGCACGAAAAAAATTCTAGAATGCAGCAGGAGACTGCTAACAGGAGTCTCCTGTATCCACAAAGATGACATCAAAAGAAGGTTATTTAATTACAAAATAATGTCAAAGATAAAAAAAAGAATGAAAGAGAAGTAAAACCATAATTCTATTTATTGTCATTCCATAATTGTGCAAATTTTCTAAAAGCATAACAAGGGATGAAATGAAAAAAAGGAATGAGATAAATTAGAAACAATAGACATTTGATTTTCTAAAACATTTAAAAGTATTAAAGCATTACCAGCAAGGAGACCCGGGATATGTCTATGGCCTTCAAAGAAACAAGCTCAAGAAGTCTCTCAGGAGTAGAAACAAGAAACTCTGGCTCACAACTCTTCAGACTACACAACAAAGAAAATCTTCGATAAGCAACGAGAAATGAAAAGAAGAAAACAAACTTAAGTTCAAATCATATGAAGATGTTGCCCAACAAAGAAGATCTTCGATGAGCAGCGAGAAATAAAGATAACAAAACAAACTTAAGTCCAAATCATTTGAAGCGTGGTAGCATTTTCATGCATACACATTTACAAAAAATTGGCATAAGGATGAGCAAAAAGGCCACTTCCCACACAAAAGTGGGTGAAATACGTAGCAGGGTAGCAGCAAATGGCCATGATGCATGCACAAGCTTTTCTACCATCAAAGCTACGCTATCTCCCATCAGTAGCATTAAACTGTCAGAATAAAATTAAGTATGCATTTAGAAGATATAATTACCCTTTAATCTGGTGATCTAAGGCAGCATTAGGGTGTAGACTCACAGTATGTATTCCAAGAGCCTTCAAAGGTTTGCACACTGAGCGTACCTGAGGGTGATTGAGGGAAATCGGTAAATAAGCAAACAGATGGCAGAATAAGTTCAGTATTTAAACACAGATTGAAGCTTCTTATTTAATCAATTAATCAAAAAGTTTGAACTCCAAGAAAGCAAGCTTGTCATTACACAGAAACAAATCATACTTCATTTGATTTTTTAATTTATCTGTTTTTTGAAAATGATGAAGAGAAAGAAAAAGAAGCAGCATGATTCAATTCATTGTATTTAAAATAAGTCACTATCAAACAATAGATATCAAAAGCTGTGCCCAAGTAAATACTATTAAGTTTCCCAAACAATCAACCAACTATAGCATAAAAAACTAACATCAAAGCAGGTTCCAAACCGATGCACTAAACAATAGAAAATGAGAATGCTAGGAAGAGACAAGCATACAAACCTTAGCAGCTTTTTCTTGAGACGGTACAAGGAATAGAAGGAAGGGGTTGGTGAATGAAAACCCTTCTTTCTCCTTCCTTGCAATATTATCAGCTGCAGTAGAAACGATCCATGCAATTTGCTCTATGGTAGATGAAGATCCACTCGTCTCCAATATATCCTTTCCAGATGAATAACATCTCCAGAACTCAATTCCCCAACAGTCGACAAACAAAGGCTTTTCCTCAACATTGTAGGCACCTTCATGACGCAATGCGTTTTCTATGGCATTCAAGCACAGTATAAGAAACTTTGATGGACAATCCAAGTTTTCACAGGCTTGTCCTTGATGACCATTGGAAACACCTTTCACATCCAGCTGAATCTCTGTTTTTCCCAAGTTTATGGGGCTTCTCAGCACTGCACCAGTAGATGTAATCAAATTTTCCTGCTTGGTCTTTGAACCTATAAACTTCTTGTTTATTAGTTCCACATTATCTGCAATTGCATGAATCTCGTCTTTAGCTCCTTTCTTTGAAGCAGCGGTATCCGTGGTCAATAATGCCTTCTTATTCACTTGTAAAGGCTTTCTCTGCTTGATTTCCTTTGTTTCAACTTCCTTTTTACCATGCCTATCATTGAAGGGATCATCAGGGGTGGGAAGGCTAAAGCACATGCCCTGTAATGTAATTGTGAAATCACTATGTTATGTTACTTACGAACTTTCCATTATAAGAGTATCCATTTAATACGTGTCATTAACCCAAAAAAAAAAAGGAGAAGAGCCCAAATCTGGTAGCAACAATACTACCAAAAAAAAAAATTGTTCACACACCATAGAAATTTCTCAATGCTAAAGAAAACAAAACCAACAAAAAGTCGCACACAAAGGAAAATTACAGCCGATGGACCAAATTCATATCACATTAACTATTTAACTTTAAAAAAAAAATCAAAGGATTTTGTTTCTTGAAAAGAAAAATCCATCTCTCTTCAATTTAATTAACACAAAACAAAGCCGACTCTCCAATCTAAGCTCTTGACCCATCCACAAGATAACCAAACGAAGAAATTAAAGCTGCAACGTGACATTAACTTCTCACAAAAAGTTTGCTTTTCCAAAAATAAATAGCCGATCAATCAACACCAAATCAAATGCCAACAGATGCTTGGTAACATTATATATTTCACAAAGAGTTCCCATGTTCTTGATAGCTAAGCAACTCAAATTACAACTAACCCATTAACTGAAATCCTACACAACATCCCATGATCAAGCAGTTTCCTACCGTAAACCGACAACAAGAACAAAAATCTCATACAGGCTCTAGGCCCTGTTATTTCTTTTGCGGGCAAAACGTACCTGGCACTTGCGACGTGTACCGGACTTCCGGCGCTTCTTGGCCGCGATAACGGCGGCGACACGTGCGGAAACATTAGATGAAGAGCCTTTTTTCTCAAGTTTCTTTCTCCTGGCCTTGTTCTTCCTTCTCACCACAGCATCGTCACCTTTTGTCATCTTCGCGGCAAATAGAAAGCACAGAGAGTCTAAAAAAGTTCTATACAAAGTGTGCGTAAATCTGTGTGTAGAGTTCGTATTTACAGAGGGAGCGTTACCTTGTTGAAGTGAAGACGTCGGTTCGCAGCTTCGAGCGTTTGGCAGTTATATGTACTAGAATGTAAAGTGGCAGTATGGTAGTTTGAGAGAGTATTAAGGGTATCTTAGCGATGTGGCTGCTTTTTTCTTAGGAAATGGGCTTGGAATGGGCTTTGGCTTTTCTATTTTGGGCCCAATTGTCAAAAGTGATGAACTGCTGTTAGGCCTTAGTCATGGAAAATTATTGCACGTGACGAGTCAGTTAAGGACTCAACTCTGAACTCAAGGACCAGTTTGGTGATAATTTTAAAATATACTATAAAAATTAAAATAAATTTATCTGATTTTATGATTAAAGAAGTTTTTGATAAATTTTAACAATATTAATGAAGTTTAGGGGAAGCTTATAATAAAAAGGTTTTCATCCGCTTTTAAAACTAGAGGATTTGCGGATCCATGGAGATGCTAATTATAATTATTATTTTTAAATGTGAGTAACCTAAGTGGAGGGTATTATAATATATATTAGACCCTTGATGGTCACTCTTCTTCTACGCTGCCCACAGCCCACATATAAAGGTAATTAATAGGCCAAACCCAAACATCATCTTCACTTCTTTAGTCATTTGCGAAAATGTTTCCTACAAGAAGTCCAAATCTGATTTCCCATTCTTGTCCAAAGACTGGAATCATATTGAATCCTCATCGATTACAATTGGCAAGTTGAACTCTTTCTACTCTTACATTTCTTTCTCCTCAGACTCTCAGTATATAAGTTCATGAGGAGCTGTCAATTCATGGATTGGTCAACATTAGAACTAGAGCTTAAGATTCAAGTTAGTCACTATAAAACAGTAATAAATTATGAATAAGGGTCTTTTGTTGCTCTGATTTGTTGACACATCAACATTCAATAAATACGGATAGCTAACTCTTGTCTTTATCTCTTTTGTCGTTACTTTAGTCTGTTAGTATACCAATGATCGTCTCGAAAGAATAATAGCTAAATAAGATCAGCAGCAGGGAACCCTTATCTAATAATTCTACATATAAAATCAATTTATATTACTTAACTGGACTGTTTAGCATGTAACGCTATATCAAATCAGCTTAATTACAAAAGATGGTGACAAATTAGTTTTTCATTTGTCAAGTTCCAAAAGTTTTCTTAAAGTCAAGTTTGAAATTCGAAATATTTCAAATCTTTTAGCTTTAGGTTGTTGCCTTGGGCGATAATATATACCATGTAAGACTGATATGCTAGACTTTCACTTGCCTATCCTTCCTATGTAATAATAAGGTGACTCCATATCAGGGTGGGTGTTTTCTTTGTCAATTATTAAAATATTTGTAATTTTTATTCATTCATCTAATGATATTAAGTTACATGAAATTGTATGACTTAGATAATATAAAATAGTTTCATTATATATGTAGTTTTAACAATAAAATAAAGCACTTCTCTCTATTTTTTTTAATGCAATCTAAAGCAGTAGAGAAGTCTGTCGCTAGCGCATGGTAGCCTTGTGGCCCTGGAAGTGTTTCAACTCCTTGCATATTTATTATTTCACTCGCCCTTCGAGTAACATAAAGACGAAAAGTAGCTTATCATCAGCTCTTGTCTTGGATGATGCTTATTTCGACAAGTAGTCCAAAGCAGTTTGCATATGTATTAATCAAATTCTTTGCTCACGTTGAATGTTACCAGTGCCGCAGTGTGGGCCGGTTAAGTTTGCTCTCATGTTCCGTCTTTTTATTACATCTCTGAAATGGAAAGACCATGTCATTTTATTTTACACATATATATATATAAAATATAATATAAGTATAATCAGAGATTCTACAGATACCATCCATAGAATCTGGAATCTGACCTTGTATATTTATGGAGCGGTGCTGGAAAAGAGAGACAGGAAGAAAGATGGGAACCGTTCTTCATATTTCAATGAATACATCTCAAACAGAGAAGGATGAAGAGTTAAACCTTCAAAAATAACTGGATGCTGGAGCACTTTTTGTGCTTAAATCCAGAGGTAAGTAAAGAAATGGTGACATTGATAGGTTCAAATTATCTTTTGCTAATTAACTAAAGTGGCTTTGTTATGGTTGCAGGTTCATGGTTGCACTGTGGATACCATTTGACAACATCTATTGTAGCTCCAACACTTTTGATTCTTCCCTTGACACTGTCCTTGATGGGATGGTTTCCTGGTGTTCTATGCCTGGGTGTGTCAGCTTTGGTTAGATTCTATTCTTATAATCTTCTGTCACTAGTTTTGGAGCACCATGAACAGCTTGGACATCGTCAGCTCCGCTTTAGGGATATGGCAAGTGATATTTTAGGTTGGTAACATACTAAAGACTGACATTTTGAGGAAATTGAGTTGCAGCTAATTTGAATTTATGCACAGTTGAAAGGTGTTGCGAGGGTAAATTCTTAAGCGTAACATTGTAGTTAAGATGAACTTCCGATCAGTTCTAACTTCTTTGCCTCAATTTTCCTAAAACGAACAACTCTGGTGGAAGAGAAAATACCTTTCAATCTGAAATCAGCTACGAATCGAATAGAAACTTTTTCATTTTCTCTCTATAAATATTAAACTGGTTTAAGTTTCTGTATGCTAAACCTTTTTTTTAACAGAGTATATACATGCTCTCTACTACAAGCAGAACTATGCAGCTTTACCAATTTGTTATTAAATTCGGTGTACTAATGCTAGTATTGGCGCAAATTCCATCTTTCCACAGTCTGAGACATATCAACCTAGTCTCTCTAATCCTTGCTCTTGCTTATAGTGCTTGTGCCACAGCTGGTTCAATATACATTGGTAAGAAATGACAAAACTATTGTGAAAGAAGCTTCGGCCTCTATTTCTTATAACTAAATGTAATTCTCTTGCAAGAAATTCCACGAATGCGCCTGCAAAGGGCTACTCTATTAAGGGAAATGTTCAGAGCGTTTAATGCTATTTCAATCATCGCCACCTCGTACGGGAATGGAATTATTCCCGAGACACCGGTTTTTTATGATCCCTTTTGTTTGTAAATATGGAGTGAATAAGCAAAAGGAACTCAATATCTTCTGTTGTATGGATTTGTTTTAACTCATTAACAAAATTGGAATCTATAATTAGTGTCCCAACTATTACTTGTTGTACAAGTAATCATGAATCAGTGGAGTTCAAGCATTTAGAGTAACAACTTCCATTATGAAATATTTTTTGCAGGCAACTAATGCACCGCCTGTCCTGGGGAAAATATTCAAAGGACTCAGCGTATATTCTGCTGTTATAATCTCCAAATATTTCACTGTTGCTATCTCTGGATATTGGGCATTTGGGAATGATCAGTTCCCAGGAATAGTTCTTCAGAATTTTAGAGTCGATGATTTGCTCGTTTGGTTTCTCTTGATGACTAACGTTTTCACACTATTGCAAGTAGCAGCTGTCACTGCGGGAAGACTTGCTTATTACCTGCCATGCCAAATTGTAATATTGATTTGTTACATGGGCTAGAGTAGATTAGATCATTTTGTTTGTTTGGTCTGCCATTTCTATCAAGTTCATCTCTCTTCATTACTCTGCATTTTATTTTCACTGAACAACATAGGTGACTGCAGGTTTACTTGCAACCAACAAATGAGGCGTTTGAAAAGAAATTTGTAGATGCAAAGATTGAACAATTCGCCATT
Source organism: Boswellia sacra (assembly GCA_013180625.2). NCBI lineage: Eukaryota > Viridiplantae > Streptophyta > Magnoliopsida > Sapindales > Burseraceae > Boswellia > Boswellia sacra. The sequence goes on from SNVD02006168.1 coordinate 172,812, forward strand.
CGCAATGTAGCGCCAAGGTTGTTTTTCCGGTCATTATATGTGGTAATCGCCACAACAGTTGCTGCAATGTTTCCCTTTTTCGGAGACCTCGATGCAGTCATTGGAGCATTTGGATTTATACCCCTTGACTTTGTTTTGCCAATGGTCTTCTATAATGTCACTTTTAAGCCTTCCACGCAGGGACTAGTTTTTTGGGTAAACACATTGATCGCTGCAATCTTTTCAATGTTAGGGGTGTTGGGAGCAACTTGCTCTATTAGACAAATAGTTCTTGATGCCAACACCTACAGCTTGTTTGCTAATTTATAATAAAAAACATTATTTCAGTTAATCAGGAATTTCCATACCAGAAAAGTTTTTAAAAATGTTTTATGTATGAGTACAATTAATGTGCCAAGCAATGCAAACAGAATGTCAAGCTATTTATGAAGATGAGAGTAAGATTAAGATTTTTTTTAGCTGAATATATTGATTAACGAAACTTTTCTTAAGCATGGAGATTGGAGAGTTTACACAATACAAATTGATTATGGAAATGACATTCTCGCTAATTGAAGCAGAAATTGACACACAAAGTAATCTGCAATAGCTCTCCAAGAAACCTGGAAGTCACGAAAATCTGCTTCTACTGTCTCTGTTTCATCGAGCTAAACATCATATAAATGTTATTAGTGAATCCACCATCTAGGCATCTCATTTCCTTTGCGTTTCTTCAATACTATTTAGAACTTAAAAAAAAAATCTTGATTGAATTTAAAGGATTTTAAATAATTTAGATTCAATCAATCTTAAAAAAATATGTTATTAAGAATAATTCTAGACGTATAACTAAATTAAACAATTAACCCCATATAACTTGACTTAACAGAAAATCATTAGATAGAGGGGTCCTCTTTTTTTTTTATTAAAAAATTTTATTTTTTTTTTATTTTTGTCAATCCAATGAATTTATGCAATATCAGATTGCATGAATTTGTTTGCTTGTTTTGGATGTATACCTACAATTACTCTATTAACTATCATTTAAGAAGTTTTATAATATTTCAATTAATTTTAGAAATCTTAAAAGGTTTTCATTCTGATCTGTTCGAATCCTTCAGCGGCTAATTATTTTGAAAAAAATAAATAAATAACCTAAATGGATCGTGCTCCATATATATTAAGACCCTAGAATTGAATTTAAAGTCTTCTTCATTCAACATATTCCCACAGGGCATATCGGATAATTAATAAGCCAAATGCTACACTCTCGTCATTACTCTATTATGAAATTGTTGCTTGCAAATAAGTAAAAGGATTTGTTTGTTTTATTTCTTTAAGCAAAGCTTATTGAGTAGATCTTATAAAAATAGAACTTTTATACATAGGTTGATGGTTGTTTTGTTGGATAAATATACAAATACATATTAATATTTAATTACCAAAATTATTTTCTTTATAAAAGAAGAATAAGGTAAATTTTTTAAAATATGGTAAAGATATATTTGATATTTTGTAATATTAAAAAGCTCAACAAGAACTTTTCTTAAAAGTCTTAATTTGAGCTTCTTCTAAAAGAAATAAAATAGTTTTTTTTAATTACCCATAAACTCTTTTTAAGTGGCAGCCAAATAACATAAAAAAAAATTTAGAAGAGCTTTATTATTAAAAAAACTTTTTTAACTATTGGAGAAGTCGAAACAAACACGCTCTTGAGCTACTTTCCTTATTCTAGGCTAGACTTAAAAGTTGGAAAGACATGAAGTCTTTGTCGATTAAAGTGGCAAGTTGACCTCTTGCTAGTCTAGATTTCTTTTATGTTCTTACTATATAAATGGATGGAAAGTTCTAAATTCATCGATTGATGAACATTAAATTAGAGCTCAAGATCCGAGTTATTATGAAAGAAAACAACTTTCTCTCATTTTTTATGCAAACAATTCCAAGGACAAAGCTCAGAATGGGAGAGGATAGGCGGTCACCCCCTCTGAATTTTTTTAAAAATTTTGGAAAACAGTCACCTTAATTCCGAAGTTTTGAAAAATTTTTACTATTTCTGAAAAAAAAAAAAAAAAACTCCATGCGTTTAATACTCATCCAAAAACCTCCTTAATGTCCTATGCACCCCTATAAGTTTGAAAATTTTCAAAACCACTCTTACAAATAATTAGTAGTATTTTGATGCTGCTTATTTTTAAAGTTTTTAATTTTACGGCCGTTTAAATTTGTTTTGTCAAAGTTTCAATTTGCCCCTCCTGGAGCAAATTTCTTTCTGACAACATCCATCTTCAACTCGCTCTATATTTATAATTTATCATTTCACTCACTTTTAAATTAACATTAAGACAAAATGTACGCCATTATCAGCTTTTGTCTTGGACGATACTTATTTCTACGACTATATAAAAAGGGTTTGCTTTTCATTAATCAAAGTCTTCATGACATTGAATTTACAAGTGGGGACCGGTTGAGGTTGCTACCTTGTTTTCTTCTTATAATATAAGCTCAGGAACATGTCATTTCACTTATATAATTGAGATTCTACGTATGCAATACATAGACTTTGGAATCCATCCTTCTATATTTATTAAACAGTTTAGGAAAAGGAGACAGGGAGACAGAAGGGAACCATTCTTCCCAGTACTACAATGAATACATATCAAACAGAGAGGGAAGAAGAGCTCAACCCTCCAAAGCAACTCGATGCTGGAGCACTTTTTGTTCTTAAATCCGGAGGTAAGTAAAGAATTGGTGATACGGATAAGTTCTTATCATCTTTATTAATCATATAAAGAGATTATGCTACGGGTGCAGGTTCATGGTTGCACTGTGGATACCATTTGACAACATCTATAGTAGCTCCAGCACTTCTGAGTCTTCCCCTGGCACTGTCCTTGATGGGATGGTTTCCTGGTGTTTTATGCCTAACAGTTTCAGCCATGGTTACCTTTTATTCTTATAACCTTCTGTCACTAGTTCTGGAGCACTATGCACAGCTTGGACAACGTCATCTCCGCTTTAGGGATATGGCAAGAGATATTTTAGGTTGGTAACATATTAGATGCTAACACACACATTTTGTTACGCCTAGTTTAACTTACGCACAGTTGAAAGGTGTTTGGGAGTACACTCTTAGTTATAATAACCTTTGATCAGCTCTAACTTCTTGGCGTCAATTGTAGGGCCTGGATGGGGTAGATACTTCGTAGGTCCAATTCAGTTTGGCGTGTGCTATGGCGCAGTTATTGCTTGTATTCTTCTTGGCGGGCAGAGCCTTAAGGTTAGTGTCTACACAAGGTGGCATATTTCAGCACTGCTTTCTGTTCTAAACATATATTATTATAAAAAATGAAGAAAAGCTTTTTGATACCACCTTCTAGGATATCTTTGACAGCTCTAAAATCTTGTTTCAATTCTTCTAAAACTACTGGACTCTAGTGGAGTGGAAAATACCTTTCAATTTGAAATCAGTCTGATAATTTTTTTTTTCAGAGTATTTACATGCTCTCTACCATAAGCAGAACCATGCAGCTCTACCAATTTGTCATTATCTTCGGTGTACTAATGCTGGTATTGGCACAAATTCCATCCTTCCACAATTTGAGACACATCAACCTAGTCTCTCTAATCCTTGCTCTTGCTTATAGTGCTTGTGCCACAGCTGGCTCCATATACATTGGTAAGAGATACGGAACAATTAAGAAAGTAGCTTAGGCCTAAATCTATTTCCTACAACTAAATTTGATCCTCCTGCAGGAAATTCCAAGAATGCACCTGTAAGGAACTACTCGGTTAAGGGAAGTGTTCAGAATCGAGTCTTTGGATCGTTCAATGCCGTTTCAATCATTGCCACTACTTACGGGAATGGAATTATTCCCGAGATACAGGTTTTTTTTTTTTTCCTAAAACCCTTCTGTTTGTGGAGTGAATAAGCAAAAGGAACTCAAATTGCTTCTGTTGTATGGATTTTTCTTTTTGGATCTTTTTAACAAAATTGGTACTTGCAAACCAAAATTCTTCAGCGTGTGTTCCAATTCCTATTCGAACTATTACTTTTTATATCAGTGGAGTTCAATGCATTTAGAGTAACAATTTTCTTGTTATGGCATACTGTTTGCAGGCAACTATAGCACTACCAATGCAGGGGAAAATGTTCAAAGGACTATGCGTATGTTTTGCTGTTATAGTCTCCACATTTTTCAGTGTTGCGATATCTGGATATTGGGCATTTGGGAACAATCAGGCCCCAGGAATAGTTCTACAGAATTTTATAGTTGATGATGACCATCTCTTGCCCGTTTGGTTTCTCTTGATGACTAACGTTTTCACAGTCTTGCAAGTAGCTGCTGTCACTGTGGTAAGACTTGCTTATCACCACCCATGTCAAATTGGAATATTAATGTGTTACATGTGCTGCAGGTTTACTTGCAACCAACAAATGAAGCATTTGAAAAGAAGTTTGTAGATGCAAAAATCAAACAATTCGCTATTCGCAATGTAGTGCCAAGGTTGTTCTTCCGGTCATTATCTGTGGTAATCGCCACAATGGTTGCTGCGATGTTTCCCTTTTTTGGTGACCTCAATGCAGTGCTTGGAGCATTTGGATTTATACCCCTTGACTTTGTTTTGCCAATGGTGTTCTACAATGTCACTTTTAAGCCATCCAAGCAGGGACTAATTTTTTGGGGAAACACATTGATTGCCACAATCTTTTCATTGTTAGCGGTGTTGGGGACAATTTCCTCTATTAGGCAGATAGTTCTTGATGCCAATACCTACAGCTTGTTCGCTAATGTGTAACAGTACCTAATATTTCAGTTAATCAGGAATGACCATACTTGAAAAGTTTTAGGGTGTTTTCTATATGGACGCTGTACCAAGTAGTGCAAAAAGAATTTGAAGTTATCCAAGAAGATGGGAACAAAATTAAGGTTATTTTGCGTAGGGCATTGATTAACGAACTTTTTTATGCATATCCTGTCCTGTCTGCAGAGTCAACAAAATACAAGTTGATTATGGCAATGACATCATTAATGGCAGCAGAAATGGACACACAAAGTCATCTGCAATAGCTCTCCAGAATCATAAAATCATGAAAACCTGTTTATGTTCTGATAAAAGTTTTCAAAAACTTGATAATATTTACAGATGTTTTTTGCCACATAATTTGGACAATATCAATCTTAAAAAAAAGATAAATTTATCTTAAAAAAGCAAAAAAGACAGTTAGACACGCTTAGTCTCCCATTTTTCACGGTTAGTAGCATCTCTCTTCAAAAAAAAAAAAATGTTGTTCTGCTTTTGGAAAGAGTATTTTATCCATTTGGATTGATTCTTAAGAAGCCATTGAGCAATTAAGTCTTTGATGAAGGCATCCTTGACCTTTGAGTCTTTTCATAAAATAACCATTGTGGAATCCTTAGTAAAATATTTGCTTCTGGAGTGCTGACGCACGATAAGACTGATTTCTAGGAACAGTCCAAAACAGATGTCAACCGATGTTGACGAAAGGCGCCTAAACTTGGCGTTTTCATAATATATCTTCAGTTTTGAACGACATTGACAACTTTAAACTAAGCACAAACATTAAAATTTTTTAATATTAGCAGAGAAGATGATAATTGACTAATCAATTACCAAATGTATTTTTCTGATACATTCATGGGATATATTAATGTTTTTTTCGTATCGATGTGTATAATTTTCGAATACAAGATTTTCAATATAAAAAATATTTCTTCAACTCTTATTGTTTACCTTAAGGAACGTGCCAACAGGAACTCTTCATATTGTTTCAGTCAATATTGGAGACCGAGTACTGCAGGCAAACAATGTTTACCTCTTAGACCAATACCGACAAAGAGTGCAAGAGAGCTAGAGATGAAGGCTGTGATTCCAAATTCTACGAATGTATCTACAAGGAAGACTATGTGCTTGAACCTCCAAAGGAGCTTGATGCCGGAGCTCTGTTTGTGCTCAAATCACGAGGTTAGTAGACGGGCCAGTTCTTTCTGTGCAAAACCATTTGAATTCTGTGACCAATTCTGAAATGTATATGTAGAAGTCTGCAATCTATGCACTGAAAATTGAAGAATGAAATGGTATATGTATCTAATTATAGGGAAAGTGTAACTGATATTTCAGGTTCCCGGTTGCACTGTGGATACCACTTGACAACAACAATTGTAGCTCCAGCACTTCTAGTCTACCCTTTGCCTTGCCCTTGATGGGTTGGTATGCTGGCATATCATGTTTGATCCTGTCAGCTGTTGTTACATTTTATTCGTACAACCTTCTATCAGTGGTTTTGAAGCATCATGCACAGCTATGTGTGTAGGTGTAGCATACTAAGTTGCGCTCTCCTTGCCTTCTATGGTTTATACGGAGAAATCCATTATCTTGGACAAAATTTTCAGAAAATAAAGTGTTGCTTATTCATATTATTTGATGGTCTAATTCAATAGGACCAGGATGGGGCAGATATTTTGTAGGTCCAATTCCGTTTGGCCGATGCTATGGAGCTGTCGTTGCTTTAACTCTGCTTGGAGGGCAGAGCCTCAAGGTGATCATCTTCTTACATTTGGCAATATTACTTTGTATGATTTGCTTTCCAAATCTTAATTCAATGACCTTTGACAGATAAATATATTTCAGTTATACTTTTCATTCCCTATGGAAATTCATTAACTCAGATGTTTACAGATTAAGAACACTCTTGTGATGAGCTCATGCATGACATGCATGAGTTCTAGAATTCTGCTGAGCTCATGCATGACATGCATGGCTTCCAGAATCCCTTCCATGTGAATGCATTGAGAGCCAAATTAGTTAGGCACCTCCAATTTTGAAAATCAAAGGAAGTAGCCAAATTTGATTTGAATTTGTATGCAGAATTTTCCCTATAAATATGGGACGAATTCTGCCTTGTTTAAGCATCACAGAGATTCCAGAGAGAGTCCAGAGTCTAAACCAGAGAGTTTAGGATTGAGAGAGAGAACCAGGAGAGCTCCAGAAATTTTAGGGGAGTTTTTGTATAATTCTTGTACATTAATTTTCTCTGTTAATACAAGTAATTTTTCTCCCAAATTCTGTTCTGAGTTTGCATTGCATCCCCAACAAGTAGTATCAGAGCCTCGTTGAGCTCCTGGAACGTCAGAACAGAGAGGAAAAATTCAGAGAAAATTTGTCCCCTGTTTATGGAAAATTTCGATTTTTCGGAAAGTCATCGAATTTCGAATTTGAAGTGTCCAGTGTGTTCGTGACGTCGTCCTGATCATTCTACAATTTTCCGGCGACCGATCCGACGTACAGAGAAGCCGCACGCGCCGCACGCGCCTCCGACCTGGTCTGCGAGTGGGCGTCACTCTCCCCACGCGCTGCACGCGCCATTCCAAGGAAGAAGACGACCACGTCAGCGCCACGTCACCAGCCACGTCAGCGCACTTTTCGCCACGTCAGCCGTCCACGTCAGCAGGTCGCCGCGTCAGCAAAGCCACGTCATCCGTCCATGTCAGCGTGCCACGTGTCACCACGTCAGAGCCACGTCAGCATAGTGGACCCCACCTGCCACGTCAGCAAAACATTGGAAAATTACATTTTGGCCCCTGTATTTCCGGGTAATTACATTTTGACCCCTGAATTTCTGAAATTTACATTTCAGTCCTTAGGAAATATTAGTCTGGCCCCTGTAATTCTGATAAATACACTGTGCCCCTTTTAGTTTCTGAAATTTCAGTTTAGCCCTTAAGAAATTTCAGTTTAGTCCTTAAAGTTTCCAAGCTTAGTATTTATTGTATAAAAAGAATTTTTGAGCCCCGGAAGAGGCTATTCCACCTAATTTGACCATTCCGGACGTAACGGTGGGCTCGGATTTTTGAAATTCAATTTCTATTTTAGTGAATTAATTATTCTAAAATGGAAGAATCATCCGGAGCCATGATAAAATTGACTGCTACAAATTACACACTATGGAGGCCCAGGATGGAGGATCTCCTTAGTTGTAAGGATCTATATGACCCTATAGAATTTGAAGGGCAGAGACCTGAGACAGAAAAAGAGGCAGAGTGGAAGAAAATTAACAGAAAATGCATCGGTCAGATCAGACAATGGATCGATCATAGTGTCTTCCACCATGTAGCCAAAGAAACAGATGCATATACTCTATGGAAAAAATTAGAGAGTATGTATCAAGCCAAGTCAGCACGGAACAAAGCCATCCTGATGAGACGGCTTGTGAACTTGAAGTTGCGGAGCGGAACTCCTGTAGCAGAACATACAAGTGAGTTCCAGAACTTGGTGAATCAGTTGACAGCAGTCGAGTTACAGCTTGGAGACGAGGAACAAGCACTTCTACTTCTCAGTTCCCTTCCAGATTCATGGGAGACACTAGTGGTCTCCATCAGTAATTCAGCACCCGGAGGCAGACTTACCCTATCAATGGTTAAGGATGCCTTAATGAACGAGGAGGCAAGAAGAAAAGATGCAGGCGCCAGTCAAGATGAAGCCTACATCATAGAGAATCGAGGAAGACAGTCTCGAGGTGAAGACTGGAGAAAAGGTAGAAGCAAAAGCAGAGGCAGATCAAGGGGCAGGTCATCAGATGGGCGAAGACCTACATACAAGTGCTACAACTGTGGCAAAGAGGGACATTTGAAGAGAAATTGTCGCAGTCTTCGGAAGCAGAACCAGGAGAGTTCACAGGCACAAAGCAACGAAGAACCACGAGTTACAGTGGTAGAAGATGTGACCATTTGTGCAGAAGAGACGTGCTTTCACACAGCAGATCAAGGAGTAGAATGGGTCATTGACACAGCAGCTTCCTGCCACGTCACTCCTTGCAGAGAAATCTTCACCACGTACAAAGTAGGAGACTTTGGGATAGTGAAGATGGGAAACAACAGCACCGCCAAAATCATGGGAATTGGTGATATTCAATTCCAAACGAACGTCGGATGCAAAATAACTTTGAAGGACGTTCGTCATGTGCCAGATCTTCGACTCAACTTGCTCTCGGTAAAAGCCTTTGATCAGCAAGGTTATGAGAGCTGCTTCACCAACGGTACATGGAAGATGTTGAAAGGGGTCATGGTGGTTGCTCGAGGTAAATTATGTGACAATCTTTACAGGACTCATGTAAAGATAAACGGAGAGAGCCTTCATGTAGCAGAGCACATGGTACCTCTAGATTTGTGGCATAAAAGGCTCGGTCACATAGGTGAAAAGGGTTTATCAACCTTTCAGAAAAAGAAGCTGATCACTGTTTCCAAGGATGCAGCGTCTCATCCTTGCGACTATTGTTTGTACGGGAAACAACGGAGGGTGTCATTCAGCTCCTCATCAGTGAAGAAATCAAAGCTGTTGGAGCTAGTACACAGTGATGTATGCGGACCTCTTGAAGTCGAGTCCTTAGGCGGTAAAAGGTATTTCTTGACCTTTATTGATGATGCATCTCGGAAAGTGTGGGTTTATTTCCTCAAGACGAAGGATGAAGTTCTAGAGAAGTTCAAGGAGTTTCACGCCATGGTAGAACGTGAAACGGGTAAGAAATTAAAATGCCTTCGATCAGATAACGGAGGCGAGTATACCTCCAGAGAGTTCAATGCCTACTGTCGAAGATATGGCATCCGACATGAAAGAACAGTCCCACGCACACCATAACACAATGGAGTGGCCGAGAGGATGAATCGAACCATCATGGAACGAGTCAGAAGCATGCTCAGATTGGCTAAGTTACCCAAGCCATTCTGGGGGGAGGCAGTTCGCACCGCCTGTTACTTAATCAACAGAGCACCATCGGCACCACTGAACTTCGAGATTCCAGAAAAGGTATGGTCTAATAAAAAGCCCTCCTATAATCATTTGAAAGTGTTTGGTTGTTTAGCCTTCGTACATGTATCCAAGGAGCTCAGACAGAAGCTCGATGCAAGAACTGTTCCATGTATCTTCATCGGTTATGGAGATGAAGAATTCGGATACAGATTATGGGATCCCAAAGAAAAGAAAGTCATCCGGAGCAGAGATGTCGTATTTCACGAAGACCAAACATATGAAGACGCTGAAAAGACAACAATATCTACAAATCCCACTAGCAGTGCCCCAGATATTGTTGCAGATTCTACCCCAACACCAAATGCTACAAGAAATGACGAGGTACCAGACGAAGTTCCAGAAGCAGATCAGGAGGAAGAAAATGAAGAGATTGCTGAGCAGGGGGAGCCACAATCACCTATAGAAGCTGCTGTACCTCCTGGAAATGAAGAACCTCAGCTACGACGATCTGAGCGAGGTCGGATTCCGTCGAGGAGATATCCGGAATCAGAGTACACACTGCTTACTGATGAGGGGGAGCCAGAAAGTTTTCATGAAGCTTTATCTCATCCAGACAAAGAACGATGGCTGCATGCAATGCGAGATGAGATGAATTCTCTAGAGAAGAACAAAACTTATGAACTGGTCGAACTCCCAGACGGAAAGAAGGCACTGAAGAACAAGTGGGTATTCAAGCTCAAGAAAGATGGAACAGGAAAGGTGATAAAGCACAAAGCCCGATTGGTGGTAAAAGGATTCCTTCAGAAGAAAGGAATTGACTTTGATGAAATATTCTCACCGGTGGTAAAAATGTCCTCAATCCGCGTCATCCTCGGATTAACAGCAAGTCTTGATTTGGAGCTTGAACAGATGGATGTGAAGACAGCATTTCTTCATGGAGACTTGCATGAAGAAATCTACATGGAGCAGCCAGAAGGGTTCGAGGTTCCAGAAAAAGAACACCTCGTGTGCAAGCTCAAAAAGAGCTTGTATGGCCTCAAACAAGCACCAAGGCAATGGTACAAGAAGTTTGACTCCTTCATGGTGAGTCATGGGTACAAAAGAACCGCTGCAGACCAATGCGTCTACTTTCAGAAACTTCCAGGTGGAGACTTTGTTGCATTAATGTTATATGTGGACGACATGTTGATCGTCGGAAAAGATGCAACAAGAATAAAGCAGCTGAAGAATGAACTATCAAAAACCTTCGATATGAAGGACTTGGGACCAGCTCAGCAAATCTTGGGGATGCACATTCGTCGAGACAGAAAAACAAAAGAAATTATGGCTGTCTCAAGAAAAATATGTTGAACGTGTGATCCAAAGGTTCAACATGGATAGTGCCAAGCCAGTTAGTGTACCACTGGCTAATCATTTCAAGCTGAGCAAGAGATCATGTCCCTCATCCAAGAAAGAGATAGAGGACATGGCGTCGGTACCCTATTCTTCTGCTGTAGGAAGTTTGATGTATGCCATGGTGTGTACAAGGCCAGATATTGCTCATGCTGTCGGAGTCGTGAGCAGATTTCTTTCCAATCCAGGGAAAGAACATTGGGAGGCAGTCAAGTGGATTCTCAGATACCTTAAAGATACTTCGAAGATATGCTTGTGTTACAGGGGAGCTGATCCAATCTTGGAAGGCTATATAGATTCAGATATGGTCGGAGAACCTGACAGTAGGAAATCTACATCAGGTTTTGTTTACACTTTTGCAGGGGGAGTTGTATCATGGCAGTCAAGACTACAGAAGTGTGTTGCGCTATCCACGACAGAGGCAGAATACATTGCCGCAGCGGAAGCTGGAAAAGAAATGTTGTGGCTGAAGCGATTTCTCCAAGAACTTGGGATTGAGCAAAAGGAATACAAAGTACACTGTGACAGTCAAAGTGCTCTGGATTTGAGCAAGAACTCAGTGTACCATTCTCGAACGAAGCATATTGACATCCGCTATCATTGGATACGAGAGGTGATGGACAAGCAACTGTTGAAACTAGTGAAGATCCATACTAAAGAGAATCCAGCCGACATGTTAACAAAAGTGGTCACCAGAGACAAGCTAGAACTATGCAGAGACATAGTTGGATTAGAAGCTGTCTAATTACTTTTGTTGTTACTCCCTTTCACATGGGATGGAGGGGGAGAATTGATGAGCTCATGCATGACATGCATGAGTTCTAGAATTCTGCTGAGCTCATGCATGACATGCATGGCTTCCAGAATCCCTCCCATGTGAATGCATTGAGAGTCAAATTAGTTAGGCACCTCCAATTTTGAAAATCAAAGGAAGTAGCCAAATTTGATTTGAATTTGTATGCAGAATTTTTCCTATAAATATGGGACGAATTCTGCCTTGTTTAAGCATCACAGAGATTCCAGAGAGAGTCCAGAGTCTAAACCAGAGAGTTTAGGATTGAGAGAGAGAGCCAGGAGAGCTCCAGAAATTTTAGGGGAGTTTTTGTATAATTCTTGTACATTAATTTTCTCTGTTAATACAAGTAATTTTTCTCCCAAATTCTGTTCTGAGTTTGCATTGCATCCCCAACATCTTGTACTGTATAAGCAGTCAGTTCATCGACTCATGATATTTATTGCCAGCTATGGCTTTTTTACCTGGGATTTTAAGGATTAAATTTGGTCTATATGTTACTATATATTGCTGTTTTGCAGTTTATTTACCTGCTCTGTAGCCCAAAGGGAACCACGCAGCTCTGCCAATTCGTCATGATTTTTGGCATTCTGATGCTAATATTGGCTCAAATTCCATCCTTCCACCCCCTAAGACACATAAACCTGGTCTCTCTAGTCCTTTTGCTTTGCTTATAGTGCTTGTGCCACTGCTGGTTCTGCATACATTGGTGTGAATCGGGAAACCTGCAAGGAGTACTATTGTTATTCCTTTTTGTACACTTAAAGAGTTGTTCCTCTATCAGGATATTACAGTAATGCACCTAAGAAAAACTATTCAGTAAAAGGAAGTGAATAGAATCGTATCTTCGGATCCTTCAATGCGATAGCAATTATTGCTACGACATATGGGTACGGCATTGTTCCAGAATCCCAGGTTTACAGTCAATTGCTTTATAGTTTGGTAAATTTGGTTGAGGGGGAATATTTTCATCGAGATGAAGCAGTTTCCCTGTCAGACAAACGATGTTGTTTAGCAATGTTTAGCTATAAATAGGTGATCTGCAAGAGTAATAAAATGCCTAATACATTTCTGTTTGCAGGGCAGCCATAGCGCCTCCAGTCAAGGGTAAAATGTTCAGAGGACTGTGTTTGAGTTATGCTGTGGTAATCTCAACCTTCTTCAGTGTTGCAGTCTCTGGGTATTGGGCATTTGGCAATCGAGCATAGAGAACGGTTTTAGCAAATTTTATGGTCGATGAAAAGCCACTACTGCCCACTTGGGTTCTATTGATGACAAAAGTTTTTGCCCTCCTGCAGCTATCAGCTGTCTGTGTGGTAAGTCTTGTTCATCTTTAGGTTAGCAATCTGCCAAGCATGTATCTTGTTTTGATTTTGGATAGCCTCTCGCTTAGCCAGTAAAATCTCTGTCAAGTTTATTAAAGGTCTTCAAATCGAATCCTACTTACATCAGAATTTGGTAGTGTTCAGGAAGCCAATGCACCCGATTAAATCATTTTTGGTCGTCTGATTTTTTAATGGTAAGTTGATCATGACGACGTCGGCAGTGACAAAATGATTATGAATGAGCAACTGTTCTTGACAACTGGAGGACATGCAATGATTAAGCCCCAATCTCAGCACGTGTTTTTGCTTAATTATAGTGATTCGTACAAAGTTTACTGGTTGTACTTTCCTTTTACTTATTGATTGTTATGACTTTGAAGTTGTCAACATTTAGTTTCAATTTGAGCTATTCTTTAGAAAAATAAAGTAGTCAATAGTTGTTAAGATTCTAACATATATTTTCTGTTTTGAAGCAGATATTTCTGCATTTTAAATTCAAGTCTATGCTGTATAAATTGAGAGCTATGAAGCTAAATAAAACAAGTCTTTTCCATAGTTCACAAAACACTCTCTTTTGTTCTTTTATACCAACATATTGGTATCAGAGCCAAATCTTAAGGGATCTGAGAAACCAAAAACACAAACCTAAACACTTATAACCTACCCACACAAACACAAAACCACAACTCACTCTAAATGGATTCAGAAACTCAGTTTACTGCAATCACTCCCCCTGTGTTCAATGGAACAAATTATCAACCATGGGCTGTTAAGATGGAAGCTTATCTCGATGCTAATGATCTGTGGGAAGCCGTAGAACAAGATTATGAAGTTCCTCTTTTACCCGACAATCCAACTATTGCGCAGATGAAAAATCACAAGGAGAGGAAGCAAAGAAAATCAAAAGCAAAATCCAACTTGTTCATGGCTGTCTCGCCTACTATTTTCAATAGAATAATGATGATGAAAACAGCCAAGGAAATCTGGGATTTCTTAAAGCAGGAGTATGAAGGAAACGAGAGGGTCAAAGGAATGCGGGCGATGAATCTAATTAGAGAATTCGAGGTGCAAAAGATGAAGGAATCAGAAATAATTAAGGAGTACTCTGACAGATTGCTCGGCATCGCAAATAATGTAAGACTCCTTGGTACTGACTTTTCTGATTCTAGGATTGTGCAAAAAATATTAGTCACAATTCCTGAAAAATTTGAGGCAACTATATCATCTTTGGAGAATTCAAAAGATCTGTCAAGCATCACCTTGGCAGAGGTGTTGAATGCGTTGCAGGCATATGAACAAAGGAGACTTATGAGGCAAGAAGGAACTGTAGACGGTGCTTTTCAAGCCAAGTTGCAGAGTAACAATGGTGGAAAAAACAACAAAAAGAAGCAGTATACTTACAGTAAGCCTAAAGGTTCTGCGGACAACAACAACACTCAAACTTTTCCATCATGTCCTCACTGCAAAAAAACCAATCATCCGCAAAAGAGGTGCTGGTGGAGGCCAGATGCCAGATGCAACAAGTGTGGTCAGTTAGGACATATGGAAAAAATATGCAAGTCTCAACAGCGACAAGGAGAAGCTAAGGCTGCTCAAAATCAACAAGAAGAAGAGCAAATGTTCGTGGCGTCGTGTTTCACCAGTAACAGCTCAACTGAAAGCTGGTTGATCGATAGCGGTTGTACAAACCATATGACTTTTGATCGTGAACTCTTCAAAGAGCTTGATTAGACTGCCATTTCCAGGGTTAGAATTGGAAATGGAGCATATATTGCTGTAAAAGGCAAAGGAACAGTGGCAATTCAAGGCCACGCAGGTTTGAAACTAATTCCTGATGTTTTATATGTTCCTGAAATTGATCAAAATCTTTTGAGTGTTGCTCAGCTTGTGGAAAAAGGATATAAAGTGCTATTTGAAAACAAAAACTGCATTATTAAAGATGTAGAAGGCAGAGATGCATTCAAAATTCAAATGAAAGACAAAAGCTTTGCGTTGGATTTAACGCAAGAAGAGTTGGCTGCTGTGCACAAAGAGGATGACAATGCATTGCTTTGGCATAAGAGACTGGGACATTTTCATCATGACGCTGTACTTTTTATGATGAAGAACAACCTTGCAAAAGGTTTACCGAAATTAGAGAAGGAGCTTCCTACATGTGCAGCCTGTCAATATGGAAAGCAGGCTAGACTTCCTTTTCCACAAAAAGCGACATGGAGGGCTGTTCAAAAGCTGTAACTTATATATACAGATGTAGGAGGACCCATGAGTACACCATCATTAAATGGTAGTAAGTATTATGTCCTTTTCATTGATGATCACACAAGGATTTGCTGGATTTATTTTCTAAAATTTAAATTTGAGGTAGCTGACATATTTTGGAAGTTCAAAGCTTGGGTCGAAACTCAAAGCGGTTGTAAGATGCAGATGATCAGATCTAACAACGGAACTGAATATACCTCAAAAAAGTTTAATCTTTTTTGTCAAGATGCCGGAATCGAACATCAGTTAACTGCACCTTATACACCGCAACAAAACGGCGTCGTGGAGAGAAAAAACAGAACAGTTATGGAGATGACAAGGTGTTTACTTCATGACAAAGTGCTACCAAAGAAGTTTTGGGCTGAAGCTGCAAATACAGCTGTGTATCTTCTCAACAGGCTGCCAACAAAAGCTTTGCATAGAAAAACTCCATTTGAAGCATGGTATGGCTACAAACCAGAGTTAATCAATCTAAAAACCTTTGGTTGTTTGTGTTTCTCTTACATTCATCAGGTTAAGAGAGACAAGTTGGACAAAAAGGCAGAACCGGGAGTTTTTGTAGGCTACAGCTCAACCTCAAAAGCTTACAGAATCTACTTACCAAAAAGCAACAAAGTGATCATCAGCAGAGACGTCCAATTCCATGAGAAAGACAGTTGGAGCTGGAAAATTGATGAGAAGATAAAAATTGACAAGAAGTTTCAGATTCATGAAAATAATGATGATATCGATGATGTACCTGTCAGAGGAACTCAATCTTTTTCTGATATTTATCAAAGGTGTAATGTTGCTGTAATGGAGCCTGCAGGATATGAAGAAGCTGCAACTGATCAAAGATGGATGGCTGCAATGAAGGAGGAGCTCAACATGATTGAAAAGAACCAAACTTGGGAACTTGTGGATAGACCAAAAGACAAGAAAGCTATAGGAGTGAAATGGGTTTATAGAACCAAGCTCAATTATGATGGTTCTATAAACAAGCACAAGGCCAGGCTTGTAGTCAAGGGATATGCTCAAATGTTCGGCGTGGATTTCTCTGAAACTTTCGCTCCTGTGGCAAGATTAGATACAATAAGGATGCTGCTTGCTCTTGCTACACAAAAGGGTTGGGTTGTACATCAAATGGATGTCAAGTCGGCATTTTTAAATGGGTATTTGGAGGAAGAAATTTTTGTCGAGCAACCACAAGGATTTTCAGTTCAAGGACATGAAGAGAAGGTGTTTCGTTTAAAAAAAGCCCTTTATGGCTTAAAGCAAGCACCAAGGGCTTGGTACAGCCGAATTGATGCACACTTGGTGAACTTAGGCTTTGAAAAATGTCTAAGTGAATTTACTTTATACACCAAGAAGGTTGATAATGAAATAGTTGTGGTGTCTCTTTATGTTGATGATTTGCTTGTTACAGGAAGCAAAAAGGAGCTGATTGACAAATTTAAAGAAGAAATGAAAGATGTTTTTGAGATGACAGATCTTGGCAAGATGACTTTCTTCCTTGGCATGCAAATTCAGCAGATGCAACATGAAATTTTTGTGTGCCAACAAAAATATGCAAATGAAGTCCTCAAAAAATTTAACATGGAAGGTTGCAAGTCGACTCTAACTCCGATGAATCAAAAGGAAAAGTTCAGCAAAGAAGATGGAGCTGAAAAGGTAGATGAAGGGCTCTATAGGAGTTTAATTGGTTGTCTAATGTACTTGACCGCAACCAGGCCGGACATCGTGTATGCTATGAGTTTACTATCTAGGTACATGTACTGTGCAAGTACAATTCATTTTCAGGCAGCAAAGAGAATTCTCAGATATGTTAAAGGCACAATTGATTATGGAATAAAGTTCATTCGAGTCGAAAATTTCGCTCCCCATGGTTATTCGGATAGCGACTGGGCTGGATGCGTTGATGACATGCGAAGCACCTCAGGTTATTGTTTTAGTTATGGCTTTGGAATTTTTTCTTGGTGTTCGAAGAAACAAGAAATAGTAGCACAATCCACAGCTGAAGCAGAGTATGTCGCAGCTACTGCTACTGCAAATCAAGCACTTTGGATCAGAAAACTTATGGCAGACCTGCATATGGAGCAAGAAGAAAGCACACAAATTTTTGTAGACAACCAAGCTGCAATTTCAATAGCAAACAATCCTGTGTTCCATGGTAAAACCAAACACTTCAAAATAAAGTTTTACTTTCTCAAGGAAGTACAAAAGGAAGGAGAAGTGCAGCTGATTCATTGCAAAACAGAGAATCAAAGTGCTGATATTCTAACAAAGGCATTGCCTAAAGCTAGATATGAATTCTTGAGGCAAAAACTTGGCGTTTGCAGCTCCAAAGCCAAGGAGGAGTATTGATTGTTATGACTTTGAAGCTGTCAACATTTAGTTTCAATTTGAGCTATTCTTTAGGAAAATAAAGTAGTCAATAGTTGTTAAGATTCTAGCATATATTTTCTGTTTTGAAGCAGATATTTCTGCATTTTAAATTCAAGTCTATGCTGTATAAATTGAGAGCTATGAAGCTAAATAAAACAAGTCTTTTCCATAGTTCTCAAAACACTCTCTTTTGTTCTTTTATACCAACATTACTTCATTTCGTACCAGCATAAAAGCATGCATAGTGTATAGTCCAATACACGGGAAAAAGTCACTAAAATATCTAAAGTGTTTTTCCATTTCACTCAACCTTACCTATTTTCCTTCTGGTACGGATAGTTTAAGTGAAAATAAAGAAATGGAGCTTATCTTGAGTAGCTGCAAAACTTGGTGCAGGTAAACTTGCAGCTAACAAATGAAGTGCTTGAGCGCAAGTTTGCGGACCCAAAGCTTGATCAGTTCTCCAAACGCAATGTCATACCAAGATTGTTTTTTCGATCATTATCAGTAGCCATAGCCATAACTCTTGCAGCAATGTTTCCCTTCTTTTGTGACATAAATGCAGTAATTGGAGCATTTGGGTGCTTACCACTGGACTTCATTTTGCCTATGATCTTCTACGATATGACCGTCAAGCCCTCTAAGCAAAGCCTGATTTTCTGGTGTAACACATTGATTGCTGTAATCTTTTCTGCTTTAGCATTTCTGGGGGCAATATCATCGGTTAGGCAGATAATTCTTGATGCCAGCACATATAGCTTGTTTGCTAATTTGTAGAGTTTAGATATCGTTAATTAATGTTATGACAGCAGTTTATTAGTGTTAATCAGAAATTATATCTTCTTGTCTGAAATCTCTAGTCATCTTCTTTTTCAAATTAAAATATAGATGGATTTAGATGTTGGTAATTGCGGTAAGGTCGTTGTATCCACATGAATAGTTCCTTGAATGCACCTAAATAATAATACGATGTTCAACGTCTTAAAAAGCTTAAATTTCTCATAGTCACATCGATCGGTAGTTAATTAAGATGATAAAATGCAATAGAACTTGCCAAAATTCTCATTTCGGATTGTAAAATTCATTAAAAATAATGTAACGAATTTACTCTTTTTGCTCATATATATACAAGCTACCAGACAAAAGGGTAAAAATTAATAATGAAAAAGAAAATTGATAGTTTATGATTGATGACATTCGACAGCGTACATAGTCTGGTATCTAAGTCGAAGAATCTATAATGAAATCACGTGACAGAGACATTAATTCCCCATTATAATAATATGATTTATTTAAAAAAATAAAAAATAAAAAAACAACAGATGAATTTGACTTCCATTACTGATGAGTGATTGACCACAGCTACACCGATATTTGCTTAATTTCTGTTTCATTTTTCAGAAGTTCAAACAAAAAATATTGATAATAAAATAATACAAAGTAAACAGTTAACAAGCACATAAATTATTAGCAAAATGCGCATTTTCTTGCACGTTTCACTTTCTTCAGGAAAATTGTTAAGGCCTGCACTTTGTTAATAAAAATCATGACGTTGAATAGGACAATATACTTTTCTACTAATCTTGACTTTCAGCTTGTATCTTGTATCATTTATATATATCTGTAGCAGGCGAAGGTGACCATTGACTAAGCTTGCATTCTGCATATATCATCTCCAGGACCCCTGATACTATATCTTTCATTGAAAAGATACTTTTATGTCCAGAATTCTCAGTCAATTACAGGTAAACGGCATGGGAACTGCAGTTCCAAGTTCCGTGAATACAATGATAGCCGATAAGGAAACGGGCATCATTGATTCTCCAGAAGAGCTTGATGCTGGAGCTTTATTTGTCCTCAAGTCAAGAGGTGAGTGATTGATAGGACGATGAATAAAGAGTTCTATTCTCAATTTTGGCTCTATATTATTTGTCTATGTTTGTTTTCTGAAAGTGGGTGTATTGGTTTTAGGATCATGGTTGCACTGTGGATATCATTTGACAACATCAATTGTGGGACCCGTGATTTTCAGTCTTCCCTTTGCTCTGGCCTTGTTAGGCTGGGTTCCTGGAGTTCTGACTCTGGCTCTGGCAGCCCTGGTGACTTTCTATTCTTACAATCTTCTGTCAGTGGTTTTGGAGCACCATGCACAACTTGGGAAGCGTCAGCTTCGGTTCAGGGACATGGCCAGAGACATTTTAGGTTAGTAAACGGTGACAAAAGCGTTGTCTCCCATCTTCTGTGGAAGATATACCCATATCTGAACGCAATTTTTGGAAGCAATAAAACAAATTTAATTGACAGAAAGTAACTAATTATGTAATTTGGCAGGACCTGGGTGGAGCAAGTTTCTTGTAGCGCCACTTCAGTTTGCAATATGCTATGGTGCTGTAATTGCCTGCACTCTTCTAGGAGGTCAGAGTCTCAAGGTTAGTAGGTAATTTCAGTTGAGAGGAAATTTGGGAGCAGATAAGTGCTTTATATTAAAGCATTTAGAAGTGCTTTTTAAAGAAATATCCTTGAAGTTTTCATTTAATTTATCATCTGAATTACATGTTGCAGTTCATTTACTTGCTCTACCAACCTAAAGGAACAATGCAGCTGTACCAATTCATAATAATTTTCTCTACCGTACCCTTAATTTTGGCACAAATGCCATCTTTCCACTCCCTGAGGCACATCAACCTTGTCTCTTTAGTTCTCTGTCTCGCTTACAGCATTTGTGCTGTTGCCGGTTCCATGTACATTGGTAAGCATCACATGACAGGATATATATATATCAAACAAAGAAGTTTCTTATGCATGAAGTTGTTACCTCTCAGGATATTCCAAGAATGCTCCAGTTAGGAACTATTCTGTAAATGGATCTCAAAAAGATCGAATTTTCAGCGCTTTCAATAGTATATCAATCTTCTCTACCACCTATGCATCTGGAATTATCCCTGAAATACAGGTTTTCCCTTAACTTCCTTGCTCGGGGTGCTAAAAGATTTGATCAGAACAGCATGAAATTTTTACAGCATCTTGAACTTCAAATACCTCCTAACAGAAAATTCTGCCCTTGCACAGGCAACCTTAGCAGCCCCAGTCAAGGGCAAGATGTTCAAAGGCCTATGCATTTGTTACGCTGTCATAGTCACCACATATTTCAGCATTGGGATCTCCGGGTATTGGGCATTTGGTAGTCAAGCTTTGCCCACAATTCTTACGAATTTTATGGGTGACGAAAAGCCATTGCTGCCCACTTGGTTTCTTTTGATGACCAACATCTTCACTCTTATGCAACTAGTTGCCATCACTGTGGTAAGAGCTGCTCATTTCCAGTGTTACTAGTGACTGATTGCTAATGAAATGTCCATGATAATAACATAATGAACTTTTTGGTGCAGATTTACTTACAACCAACAAATGAAGTGTTTGAAAATTGGTTTGCGAACCCGAAGATGGATCAATTCTCTATTCGCAACATCATACCAAGATTGATATTCCGGTCACTTTCAGTGATCACTGCTACGTTTTTTGCAGCAATGTTACCTTTCTTTGGAGACATCATGGCACTATTTGGAGCATTTGGATGCATTCCTATAGATTTCATTGTACCAATGGTATTCTATAATGTGACTTTCAGGCCCTCCAAACAGAGCATAATATTTTGGGGAAACACATTGATAGCAGTAGCATCCTCGGGCCTGGTAGCAGTGGGAGCAGTAGCATCGGTTCGACAACTAGTTCTGGATGCCAAGATGTATAACTTATTTGCTAATATGTAATGCTAACAATGGATTGTCTACTCAATTAGTGTTGTCAGAATGGAATAAACTCATCTCATCAAATATGCATCTACACAAAACCTTAAGAATAGAATGGACGCTCCATGTAATAATCCTAATTCAAATCTAATGTGAGAAGCTTCCACTGAGAAGCCAGAAACATAGATGCCATCAAGTGTCAAACAAGCAATCTACTGTTTTTCTTTTTATAATTTGTTGCAGAAACCAAATTTCTGAGGAAACGAAGTAAAAGAAAATGCATTTTTCAAGTTTTAGAATATGTTTGACAATGCTAAAATCACATTCAAACACACCCTCAACCTCAAGGATACAATTTACACTTACTAGTATAAGCAGCTAACAGTTTTTCCTGCCAAGTTTTTATCTGGAATAGCAAGTAATCCTACAAAAGTGTCTGCTGGTGAAAATAGAATAGCCACTTGCCAAATAACTAAATAGAATATCCACTACTTTTTTATTGACTAGACAAAGTTGGACTCTCGTACCCAAGTAATGATGAGTACTAAATCAATCTTTACATCTAAAATTAATGTTAGTGATATGTTTCCATTAAAAATGCTTTGTAAAATACAGCAGATGAATTTGACCCCCATTGCTTCTACAGGAACACCAACTTTTGCTTTCTTGTTTTTGCTAATTTTTGGCTTACCAGGTCATGCAAAAGACAAATAAACTGTTTGGAAAAACTCATAAATACTTCAGCAAAATATATATTTCCATGGAAAAATGGCTTAACTTGTGTAGTACAAACATCAAAGTTGCGCAAGAGTGCAAGTAGAGTTGCGCAAGAACTCAAGTATGCAGCATTAGACATTGCAGCCAGAAACTTTGCGTTGGAGCGCAAGATATTGAGTAGGCATGCAAAGTATTCTGCACAGGAGCACAACAAAAGGTCTGAAAGCATGCTAAGTCAGAGACCTTGAGCTAGAGCGTAAGATACATTGCGCGGGAGCGCAACTTCGATTTTTCTTTTTTAAAATTACACTTGGCACTTAGTCATTGGCTTTCACAAATTATCTTGGGGAATAAAAGAGACGTGTTATTCCATTTTATTTAACATAAAAGAGAGATAGATTAGAGAAGGTTTAGAGAAATTAGGGATTTCTTGGGTTGAAAGTTAACCTAATTTTCTTCTAGGTTGACTTGTAAATCTCTTGTACTCTTGTTTTTCACGATAGTGGATAGCTCATCACCAGTAATTGGATGTAGAATCACTCTAGTAGTTTGAACCAGTATAAATTTTTGTCTTCTTGTTGATTTCTTTTATTTTTTGCTAGGGTATGTGCTTGAAACTCCTAGATTAATTTCGTTAAAGCTACTTATAAATATGTGTGCCTCTTATCTTCACAATAAATTGGTATCAGAGATTGGTTACGGCTGATTTAGAGTTCTTTAGTGGTTAAGCCCTTAGTACGGTAGGTGTTCGATAAAAGTTCTGAGTCGTATTTGTGCAATATGAAAAGTGTTCGATGAAATTCCTATGATGGCTACATCAACTACCAAGCATGAGATTAAGAAGTTTGATGGTAGCAATGATTTTACTATTCGGAGAATGAAGATGTTGGCTATGCTTGGCAGTCTAGGATTGGATGAAGCCCTTCGAGGTGAAAGAAAGATGCCGGATAACTACAATGTTGAGAAGAAGAAAAATATTATGAAGAAGGCTTACAAAATATTAATTCTCTATTTAAGTGACAAAGTGTTGAGGTAAGTTTCAAGGATAAAACTGTGGCTGAAGTATGGTTAAAGCTAGAAAGCTTTTATATGACTAAGAATCTGTCTAGTAGATTGTATTTGAAAGTTAAATTCTTTACATTCAAAATGGCTGAGGATAAGAACTTGTAAGACAATAATGATGAGTTTAATAAACTGTGCTTAAACTTACAAAGCATACAAATTGAATATGATAATGAGGACAAGGCATAGGTGTTGTTGCATTCTCTTTCGAAGTCATACAAGAATTTTGTAGATATTTAGAAGCATGGTAGGGAAATACTTTCGCTTGATGATAGTATTGGTGCGTTAAATTCGAAAAATCTCCAAGGGAAGAATGAGTTACGTGAACACTTGAATGAAAAGTTGCATGTTAGAGGTAGGAGTGATAAGAGAGATTATAAAGGGAAGTCACACTCAAGGTCTAAGTCAAAGGGGAAGAAAGCCATAAAATATTTCCATTGTCATGAGGAGGGCATATTATGAGGCTTTGTCCTAAGAAGGAAAAAGAACGAGAAAGGAAAGATGTAAGAAAAGGGTGATGCTGCTATCATAGAGGATGGATGTAAGAGTTCTGATGTGTTGGTTGTGACAACTAAAAACTCGAATAGGCAATGGGTTCTAGACTCCGATTGTTCGTTTCACATGACACCTAATAGAAGCTGATTTGAATCTTATGAGAAGATTGATAGTGAAAAAGTTCTACTGGGTGATAACAAAGTTTGTAGTATGGTAGGCATAGGAACAATTTGGATTAAAACTCATAATGGTATAGAAAGAGTTTTGTCAGCTATGAGGCACATCCCTAAGTTAAAGAGGAATTTGATTTCACTAGGAATACTTAATTCTAATGGCTATAGTTATAAAGGATAGAATGGTACCTTGAAAGTTACAAGAGGATCATTGGTTGTGATGAAAGGTGTGAGGGAAAATGGCATATATATTTTTCAACGTAGCATTAGAATTTGAGAAGCAAATTTAGCCTTAGCTATAGATAATAAAGCCTACTTGTGGAAAAGAGGGCTTCATGAGTTACAAAAGTAAGGTTTGTCGTGAGGAGACAAGTTGGAAAAATCGAAGTTTTGTGAGCATTACGTATTTGGCAAGGCCACAAGGGTAAAATTCACTTTCTCTTTTTACATTATTAGAGAGACTCTCAATTATGTCTATTCTGATCTATAAAGTCTATCTAAGGATGCAACTTTAGGTGGAGAAAGGTACTTTATATGTATTATAGATGATTGTTTAAGGAAGGTGTGGGTATTCATCTTAAAGACGAAGGATGAGGCATTCCAAAGGTTCAAGGATTGGAAAAAAATGATTGAGATCCAAACGGGTAGAAAGGTCTGGAAGGTTAGAACTGATAATGATTTTGGAGTTCTTGAATGAAGAGTTCAACCATTTTGTAACAATGAATGAGTAATGAGGCACAAGACGATATAGCGCAACAAAATGATTTGACTGAAAGGATGAATAGAACAATTCTTGAAAGTGTTAGATGCATGTTGTTGAATGCTAGTATGCCCAAGAAGTTTTTGATGAAAGCAGTTAATATAGTAGCGCACTTGATCTATAAATGTCCATCATCGGTTATTAATTTCAAGACACTGAAAAAAGTGTGAACCGGTTCATCTCTGAGCTACAGTCATTTGAGAGTCTTTGATTGTGTGGCCTATGCACACATCAAACAAAGAAAATTGGAGCCAAGGACAAGTGCATGTTTGTTTGCTATCCAGATGGTGTGAAAGTGTACAAATTGTGGTGATAAGAGTCAAATATTTCAAAGTACTTTACATGTAAAGATGTTACTTTAGTGAGTCGAAGTTCTACTTTGGGGGCTGTTCAAAACCTCAGTCCAAAACTTGTGAAGATGTTACAATTACAGATGGTGTTGAGACTGAGGTAGAGCTTTATGTCACTGGAGATTCTCAAAATAAAGAGGCAAGTGAAGCAATTGAACATGATGCCACTAATGAAGTTCTTGATGAGTCAAAAGACTTGAACAATTATCAACTAGCAAGAGATCATGCTAAGAGGACTAGAGTCGCACCTGTGAGGTATGGTTATGCTAATTTTGTAGCTTTTGCATTGTTAGTATCTAAGGAGATTGAAGGTAATTAGCCTAGAAGTTATAAAGAATCAATCTCTAGTAAAGATAGAAAGTCTTTGGCAGCAACCAATGAAGGAGAAAATAGATTCTTTGAATATGAATCATACTTGGAGTTTGATTGACAACACTACTAGGGAAAGGATAGTAGGTTATAAATGGGTTTTTAAACAGAAAGAAAATGCTTGTTGGCATAGAAAGCCTAGGTATAAGGCTAGGTTGGTTGCAAAAGGGTTCACCCAAAAGGAAGGCATTGATTTCAATGAGGTCTTCTCTCCTGTTGTGAAACATGCTTATATTAGAGTTCCACTTGCTCCAGTAACTCAGTTTAACATAGAGCTAGAATAGATGGATGGCAAAATGACATTTTTTCATGGTAATTTAGAGGAAAGGATTGTGATGGCACAACCTAAAGGTTTTGTGAAAGTAGCCTCAAGTAGTCATTAAGGTAATAGTATTTGAAGTTTGATGACTTTATGATCAAACATGGTTATGCTATGAGTAAATATGATAGTTATGTCTATGTCAAGTTGGGATTTTCTTATTGATGTATATTGATTGCATCAATGAACAAGGAGGAAATTAGAAAACTAAAAATTCAGCTGAATGAAGAATTTCATATGAAAGATTTGGGTTGTGCTAAGAAGATTTGGGGAATGAAGATCTGGGGAATGAAGATCATTAGAGATAGAGGTAGAGGCTTGTTATTTCTATCTCAATGTGACTACATACTCAAGATACTTGAAAAGTTCAACATGGCTGGTGCAAAGAAGGTTCAAACCTTTGGTAGCTCACTTTAAACTTTCAACATCACAATCTCCTGCTACAAATGTAAAAAAAAGAGGAGATGGATAAAACTCCTTGTACAAGTGCTATAGGAAGATGTAATCTATGGTCTATACAAGGCCTGACTTGGCATATGCAACTAGTTTGGCAAGTCGTTTCATGGCAAATCTAGGTAAAAATCGTTGGAAGGCTGTCAAGTGGATATTTACGTATCTCAAAGGTACTTCAAGCTATGGGTTGGTCTATAAAAAAAGCAAAAATATTGATGAAAAGTTGGTGGGTTATATGGATGTAGATTTTGCTGGTGATTCTGATAAAGGAAGGTCGTTCACCTGTTATGTATTCATGTTGTTTGGTTACATTATCAGTTAGAAAGCCAATTTGCAATTAATTGTAGCTCTTTCAACAACTAAGGTTGAATATATTGCTACTATAGAGGCTGTTAAAGAAGCATTATGGCTATAAGGGTTTGTAAATGAATTTGGTATGAGATAAGACCACGTGAAGATGTTTTAAGACAACCAAAGCTCCATACATTTGACAAAAAATTAAATGGATCGTGAAAGAACAAAACATAGACATCAAGCTACATTTCATTAGGGATATTGTTACTGAGAGAAAGGTATCAGTAGTTAAGATATACACTGAAAGAAATCCAATTGATATGATCACTAAGCCTATTACTAGTATCAAATCCAACATCAAATTCAACACTTGTTTGGATTTGATACAAGTAATGGATGGAATGATATGGCTTAAAGATAGGAGTAACTAGTAATTTATAATGATAGTTTACAGTAGGGAACACAAGCTTGATTCAAGGTGAAGATTTGTAAAAAAATAACTTAACTTATGTAGTGTAGTCATAAGAGTTACGCTAGAGCGCAAGTATGCAGCATCAAACATTGCAGGCAGAAACTTTGCGCTGGTACGCAAGATGGGTTGCCCTGGAGTGCAAGATATTGTGCAGTCATACAAAGTATTCTGCACAAGTGCGCAACAAAAGGTCTTGAAGCATGCCAAGTCAGAGACCTTACGCTGGAGTGCAAAATGTTGACTCAGGTATGGCAACCCAAGGGGGGGGTGAATTTGGTTTTTATTTATAAAAACGGATTTAGAAAACTTTTCTTGAAAGATCAAAATTATTTAAATCTTTCTTTAAGAACAAAGGTGAAGAAGATGAAAATAGAATGCAATCAAGAGAATGGCAATAAAGAACAATCACAAGTGCAACTAAATATAAAGAGATAGGGATAGAGAGAGTGCAAACTCAATTTACGTGGTTCGACAAACCTTGCCTACGTCCACGGGCTCCTAGCTCCACGAGCTAAGTTTTCTACTAAGTTGTAGAAATCTTTACAACTTGCTTGATGAACAACCACACCAAGACTTTTTCTTCCAACCCTTGATAACACCACACCAAGAGTTCTTCTTGATGAACAACCTCACCAAGGCAAATTTCCTTCAACCTTGATAACACCACACCAAGAGTTCTTCTTGATGAACAACCTCACCAAGGCAAATTTCCTTCAACTCTTGATAACACCACACCAAGAGTTCTTCTTGATGAACAACCTCACCAAGGAAAGAGTTCTCTCAAGGATAACTTTTATCCTTTACAAGAAAATCTCACTCTCACCACAATACAAGAACAAAGATAATTTTTACAACTAAAATATAACTCTCTTCAAAGAGTAGATAAAGAATATAAAAGCTCTCTAGACTTGATATTTCTCTTATTTTTTGCTTGATAAAATGCTTCTCTTGCACTTGTCTTTCTAAATGCATGCATGGGAGAAGGGCTCCTTTTATAGGCAAATAGGATGAACTTAATCAAGTGAAGACACCATCTCCAAATTTTCTGCCCACCATAAAAATTGTAATCTTGTCTGTCATTTTTGTCAATGTTCCATTTGAAATTTGAAAATCTATAAAAAAGATCTGCAAATTTGAATAAGCTTTCCAACACATCAAGAATCAAGTCATTTGGATATCTGTAGCTCAAGATATGGCCAAAACACCATTCGGTGCTCATGTGACTTGATTTTTCTTCCTTGTGTCAGTCCACCGAATTGAATGATAATTCTGTCAGCATTTCGTTTGAAATTTGAATTTCTTCAAAACATAAAAGATCTGAATATTTGAATAAGCTTTCCAAAACATTAAGAATCAAAGAATTTGAATATCTCTATCTTAAGATATGACCAAAACACCATTCGGTGCTCATGTGAATTGATTTTTCTTCCTTGTGTCAGTCCACCAAATTGCATGTCAATTATGTCAGCCTTCCATTTGAAATTTGAATTTCTTCAAAACATATGAAATATGCCTCATTATGTCCTCTTTCCAATTCCATAAGAATCAAGTCATTTTGATTTTTATAGCTCAAGATATGTCTAAAAGAGTATTCGGTGCTCATGTCAGCTGCTTCCATTTGTCTTTCAAATTGCATGATGATTTGGACAACCTTACACTTGAAATTTTAATTTCTTTAAAACATATGAAATGTTATAAATTGAGTAAGCTTTCCAAAAGCTTAAGAATCACATCATTTGGACATCTGTAGAGAAATATATGACCAATTGATTGAACATTGCTCATGTGTCACATTCCTTGAATCAAACCTTATTCTTAAACTTTGGTGCCTTTAACATGTAGTCTTCTCCTTAGCTTCAAAACTTCATTTTAATAAGCCTTTTCTTGATTTTACAATTATTTCAATGATATTACTCTTGCACATAAATAAATATGTTAGTAAATCACAATGAATCAATGTGTATTGTTATCATCAAAATTATCATGTAGCCTTAGGGCTAACAATCTACCCCTTTTTGATGATGACAAACCATTGATTGCTTTCAAATAATATCTAAAATAAAGATTGAAAATAAAATCAAGAATAAACAAAAAAAATGGCACTTGTTATGAATATAAGCAATCCAACTATTTCTCCCCCTTTTGTTATCATAAAAAAGATGTAGTCAAATTAATTACTCCCCCTAAATATATTCTCCCCTTTAACATATGCTACCATTTAAATATTATCATATAAAAGAAAAATTAAGACATATCCAACATGCCTAATTCTCTTCTAATTATGCAAAATCTATCTTGACTAAGGATTTTAGTCATATTTGGGTCTAGGGACTAATTCCCAAACTTGATTTCTATCAAATTGGTTCAATTCTCCTTGCATAGCCAAAATCCAACTTTTGTCATTTTTGGCTTCTTTAAAAGATTTTGGTTCAAATTAAGAGACAAATACAAAATGATTACAAAAGTTCTCAAAAGAAGATCTAGTTCTCATACCTTGTTATGGTTCACCAATAATGAGATCATTAGGGTGAGCTTTTGCGTACCTTCATTCCTTTGGTAATTCTTGGAAAAAATCAATTACTTCCTCAAGCTTTTCTTTTTGAAGTTGTAATTCATCTTGGCTCTTTTCATTAAGCCTTGATTCCTTGATTTGCCTTTCCATCTCAATAATATCATCATCTAAATTCTTTGAAGAAATCACATTAGTTTCATCAAATTCAACATGTATAGATTCTTCAATAATCACTACTACATAAATGGTCTTTTACTGCATTTATTTACTGCAGGCCTTTAAAAATGCAGTAAAAATTTGAATTTTGTGGTGGGCTAACGTAACCGCAGTAAAAATTATGAACTTTACGGCGGTTTTGGAGGCCTGCAATAAAAAGTTTTTTATATAATCAAATTATTATACTTGGTTCCTCTCTTCTACGCCATTCTCCCACTTCTCTCTCTCCCTCGTGTTCCCCTCTCAAATCTCTAATTTCATCTCCTCTTCTCTGCCCTTCATAGTGCCTTTCATTTTATCTCTCTATCTCACCAACACACAGACAGAAAATTTCATCATCACCAGATTTGCTTCCTCTTCTCAATCCCCCAATTGTAAGTCTATCTCAACCCTAGATTTTTTTGATTTTGCCCCTCGATCTTATCTCTATTTTCAAGATCCCTAATTTTCCTGTATTTTATTTTCCTTGTGTGATTAATTCACTCCCAAACACCAGCTTATCACCATGTCGGCCCTGTTTTGAAGAAGAGAAAATAAACAAAAACAAAAGCTTCAGCCTCACAAAGCAAAGCGAACCGAAACGCCTGTAAGCATTCCTCTTCTCTTCCCTTCTCTAAACCTATCTCTTTCTCGCTTTAATCAATTTCTTTCACTCCCCTTCCCTTTTGACAAAGACAACTTTCAGGGCTTGGTTGTGAGAATCGAGGCTTTTTGATCGCTGTGTTCGAACAACAACCATCACCATCGACGGCGGTCCTAGATGATGGAGGCTTTCGTCGACTTCTAATTCTCGCCCTGTATTTGAATCGCTTTTAAGATTTGGAAAAATTAGGGTTAGGGTTTGTTTGGATTTTGATTAGAGGCCTTCGATTGCAAATTGGTCTTCTTTGTACTCTGTTTGATTATAGTCGTATTGAAGTTAAAGGCTAGATTTTTTTTCCAGTCGTATTGAAGAAGCGGAAGATGGCAAGTTTAAGTGAAAACCCATTGGAAATGGAGGAAGAGACAGAGGTGAAGATGGTGAAGTTGGGATCGTATGGAGGGAAAGTTAGGTTATTATCTGATTCAGAATCAGAATCAGAATCAGAATCAGCTGTAGAAGAGACCATGCTACTATGGGGAATTCAGCAGCCAACTCTCTCTAAACCCAACGCATTTGTCTCCCAATCTTCCTTGCAGCTACGCCTTGACGCTTGTGGCCACTCTCTCACCATTCTCCAGTCTCCTTCTTCTTTGGTATCTTCACTTTTCATTTTGCTTCTCTGTATACCCACTTGGAAACCCTACTTACTTGCCCCGTAATATTACCGCCTATAACATTTTATTAATCATGAATTCCTGCTTTCCATATTATTGATTTCATGTTGTTTCAGTGTAATGAACGATTCCCAGTATTGTTATTTTTGGGACCATGTTATGATACTTGCCAGTGTCTATCGTTATTGGGTTATTGGTTGATTATATTACTTGCAGGGTGCGCCTGGAGTAACTGGAGCAGTGATGTGGGACAATGGAGTTGTGTTGGGGAAGTTCTTAGAGCATGCAGTGGACTCAGGGATGCTTCTACTTTAAGGAAAAAAGATTGTTGAGTTGGGTTCTGGCTGTGGTTTAGTTGGGTAATCATTAACATTTAGCACTATCTCTTACTCTTGCTTTTCTGCTTTATCACTTTTAACTGTTTGATTCTTATGTTTTATTACTTTTAGCTGTGTTGCAGCTCTTTTGGGTGCTCAAGTTATCCTTACTGATTTGTCGGATAGACTGAGGCTACTGAGAAAGAATGTTGAAGCTAATTTGTAACATGGAGATTTGCAGGGCTCTGCCACAGTCAAGGAGCTTACATGGGGTGATGACCCTGATCAGGACATGGTTCAACCTTTATCTGATTATAGTAATGATCTCTCTATTGTTTGATCAACAGAATGCAATAACTGCCCTTGATTATATGTTTCTGTTTCTAGGTTTTGTCGAAAATTGGTGAAAATATGGTATATTTGGTTTTAATTTTGATTGAGAATGGCAAGTAATGTCTTTCTGATCTTGATCTTTAATTTTGATGTCGGAAAATTAAATAGATTGTGAAGAGTTAGGTTAAAAAAATTAGCCGTGCAAAGGGGTTGAATGAGCAACTGGTTCAAGAAGCAAATGCCAAGATATTTACATTTGGTTCTTATCGACTTGGGGTATGATAATATTCTGAAAGGATTACATTTAGTGAAATTCGTCTTTTCTTTTGCTTATGTTTCTTTTTTGAAGAAAAAAAGCATGACAAATGATTTGCTGAATCGTTTAATTTGAGATAGCATTTATTTATTTATTTTTATTAAATTTCTAGAGGATCCTTTTACATATTGTGCATTCCAGATAACTATAAGTTTCTGTTGGCATGGGTATGGTAAACTATTTTACGTGGACCCTATAGTGTAGTTGGTTAGCACTATGTCTAGTCTATTGGTTTAGGTTTTTACTTCGATTATCAGCATAAACAGTAAATAATCTTGTATAAGGTGTTTATAAAATTTCCCTGGCCATTGTTTAATATTTTGAATTTCTTCCATTTTCCCCATTTCACAAAAACAGGAGGTAGATTTGTTGCTGAATGATGGCAGTAAGCACATAAATGCAACAGGATGGAGGAAGAATGCTACTTTACCTCATAGAGTTGAGACTAGTCGAAGAAGGAGTAGGTGTTGTCTATTAATGAGTTTGGCTTTGGCAAACAAATCAGCTAAGCAGGTTTGGTTTTTGGACCAATGTGGCACCTGCATTGAGATTTCTCCTTAGCTTAAATTTCAATATTTGTTTCTTAAATTTGTAAGGCATCTTTGCAATTAATGGTTTGATAGATAAAAGGGAGACATAAAAGCATGTCTACCTAAGTGTTTACATGTGGTAGTATGTCAAATTGGTTTTAGGATTGATATAGATTTAATAAAGTAGTCATTTAATGTACTTGAAATGCTAGATTCATCTGTCTAACTAAAGGATTTGTTCAGTAATAGTTCCAACTTTAAAGTCTATGAATTGGGCACTTTTGCAGGTTGTTCTGTAGCTATATGTACATACATGTATCATTTGAGTGGGTTTTTTGAATAATTATTGGAATTTTTTAGGGTGGTTCATGCAATGAAATGGATTTTCTTCTTGATTAGTTTGTTGCTAACCATTGTGAATTTTTTAGTGTGATTCCAGTGTGAGATACATGAGTTATTGGCATTAGTATACAATGACAGCCTGCAGAATGTGGTACCATTTTATGATCAGCGATCTGTTGTTCCCTCAAAGGATGCTGCATGGAAGATGTTTTGTGAGAACTCATTCAAACATTTTAAGAAAGCCTTCGCCCACAAGTATAGCTTCTTTTCTTATTTACATCCTAATTTTACTTACAATTTTTGAGGTTGACTGAATGCCTTTT
This sequence comes from Boswellia sacra, assembly GCA_013180625.2. NCBI lineage: Eukaryota > Viridiplantae > Streptophyta > Magnoliopsida > Sapindales > Burseraceae > Boswellia > Boswellia sacra. Next base: position 206,051 of record SNVD02006168.1, read on the forward strand.
TTATACAGGGAGGATTGGTCATATGCATTTTATATGGGGAAACTCTCTGAAAAGCTTGGGTACTCACATGAGATATCCTTATCATATGATAAGGCCATTGGTTTAAATCAGTCAGCTGTGGACCCTTTCTATAGGATGCATGCTTTTCGCTTAAAGTTGCTTTGCAATTATGGAAAACATAATCTGGAGGTTTTAAAGGTCTTTCCGAAATCCAATGCAATATGGAAAGCCTCTTGAATAGCATTTTTTTTATTTTTTATTATTTATTTTTTTCTTTTGAAACTTATCCTTAACATCCTTGTAACTCTTTTTTACATTTCATATTGTAATTTTGAATATATTAGCTATGTATTTGTATATAAGTAAGTTACTACTTTATTTAGATAGCTAGGTACAATGGCTTTCACCATTCAGTTCTCCAAATAATAGGCCCTGTCCTTTTAATCTTGATTAATATTGTTATTTGGTTCCCATTCCAATAGCCTGCAGTAAATAATTTTAATGGTGGGCCTATTACCCGCGATAAAAAAATTTCTATAAGATCACAAATGTTTACGGCGGGCCCAAAGCCCGCGGTAAAACCCGTTTTGATTTTTTACGGCGGGTTCGTAGCCCGCGGTAAAAAAATTTCTACCAGACCACGAATTTTTACGGCGGGCTCCTAGCCCGCGGTTAAACACGTTTTACCGCGGGCCGAAACCGCGGTAAAAGGTAAAATGCATTTTTACGGCGCCATTTTATACGGCAGGCTAAAACCGCCGTATGCCCGCCGTAGAAGGGTTTTTACCGCGGTTTCGGCCCGCGGTAAAAGGCCTATTTTTTTGTAGTGAGTAAGAGTCTTTTTGTTAAAAACTCTATATGCTTTACTATGGTTGGAGTAGCCAACAAAAATTCTAACATCGGCTTTATTATCAAATTTTCCAATGTTATCCTTGGTGTTTCAAATAAAACATTTGCATCCAAAAACTTTAAAAAATTCAATGTTGGGTTTTCTTCCTTTCCAAAGTTCATAAGGAGTTTTCTTTATTAAAGCTCTAATATGGACTCTATTGATTATAAAGCATGCGGTATTAACGGCTTCGGCCTAAAAATATTTTGGCAAATTATTTTCAAGTAACATGGTTCTAGCCATTTCTTGGATAGTCCTATTTTTCCTCTCAACAACACCATTTTGTTGTGGAGTTCTAGGTGAGGAAAAATTATGTTCAAAACCATTTTCATCACAAAGATTTTTAAATGCAACATTGTCTACTTCACCACCATGATCACTCCTAATGGACACAATAGAATACCTTTTTTGATTTTGGACTCTTTTTGCAAATTTTGAAAAAGCTTGTATGGCCTCATTTTTAGTATTCAAGAATAATACCCAAGTGAATCTTGAATAATCATCCACAATAACAAAAACATAATACTTTTCACCAAGGCTTTGAGTTCTTGAAGGTCCAAATAAATCCAAATGAAGTAATTGTAGAGGTTTATTTGTTGAAATAAATTTCTTATGTTTAAAAGAAGTTCTCACTTGTTTTCCAAATTGACAAGCATCACAAATCTTATCCTTTTCAAATTTTATTTTTGGAAGACCACTAAATCATTTTAGAAATTTTTTAAATTGTATCCATGCTAGCATGACCTAACCTTTTATGCCATAACCAAGCATCGTGATTAACAATGAAACAATTTTCTACATGATCATTAACATCAATATCAATTGTATAAATGTTATCACATCTATTACCAACAAATAATGTCTTCTTGTTACTAACATCCTTAATCACACATCTATTAGGCTCAAAAGTAACAAAATATCCCTTATCACACAATTAACTAATACTAATCAAATCATGTTTCAAACCATTAACAAGCAAAATATTTTCAATAATAAGTGAAGAAGGGTTACCAATATCACCATGTTCGATTACCCTTCCTTTGGCATTATCACCGAAGGTCACATATCCTCCTTTCTTGATGAATAATCTTGAGAACTTGGAGGCATCTCCGGTCATATGCCTTGAGCATCCACTATCTAAGTACCACTTGTATTTGCCACTTTGTCTCTACAATCAACATTCAAGGAGTAACTTTTTGGTACCCAAAAGTTCTTGGGTCATTGGGGGTTAGTTTTGGTACTTTTTGGAACCATATTTGTTTCAAATTAGGATTTCTCTTAATATAGCAAGAATGCACTTTGTGTCCTTTTCTTCCACAATAAGTACATGAATGATTAGGATTATTCCTAGAAGATGCGTGAACAAAATAGTTATTAAAATACTTTTGATTTTTGTGAGTTTTATATCCTAACCCTCTTTTATCAAAAACACATCTTTGGATTTGTAATATAGAATTCAAATTTTTTATGCTTTTTGTAAAACTATCAACAATGTTTCTTAAGTCATTATTTTTCTTTTTCAAAATAACATTTTCTTTCTCTAATTTATCAAAATCCTTTTGTTTTGAAATCTCATTTTTAGTTTTTAAAAAATGTATTTGACTTTTCAAACTTTCAAAATCTTTTTGCTTTAAAATTTCATTTTCATTTTCTAAAGCTTCATTTATTTCCACCAACTCTTCTAATTGAGATAACATGACTTTTGACTTCTTTTTGAAAGCATTGATTTTTGAATTTTGTTTATCAATTGCACATGTAAATTTTGGAATGCTTCAAGTAATTCATCATATGAAAGCTTAGGATCATGGTTTAGAATACTTATCTCATTTTCTCTTAAAGCCATGAAGCACATGTTTGCCACTTTGCAATCTTCTTCTTCATTCTCCTTCAAAGGTGATTTCATGAGTCATGAGAGAACCCATAAGTTCTTCTAATGGTAGTTTGGTGAGGTCCTTTGCTTCTTGAATTGCCGTCACCTTTGGCTCCCAAGATTTTGGTAGACACCTAAGAATCTTTCTCACCATTTCAACATTAGAATAAGATTTACCAAGAGATTTCAAACCATTGACAATATCCGTAAATCTAGTAAACATTTCAGAAATTGATTCATCCGATTTCATCTTAAAAAGCTTATAACTATGAACTAGCATACTAATTTTGGATTCTTTAACTTGACTAGTTCCTTCATGAGTTACTTCAAGTGTGTGCCATATTTCTTGTGCCGTAGGACAAGTAGATATTCTATTAAACTCATTTCTATCTAGAGCACAATACAACACATTCATAGCTTTAGCATTCAAACTCAATTTCTTTTTATCATCTTCACTAAACTCTTTAGGTTCTTTAAGCATGCATTCCCCATTTTCAATTTTGGTAGGAACAAAAGGTCCTTCCAAAACAATAGACCACAAATCATAATCAAAAGATTTCAAGAAAATACTCATTCTAGTTTTCCAATAAGAGTAATCACTTCCATTAAAAAATGGAGGTCTAGAGATAGAAAGTCCCTCAACATATGAAGTTGAATTAAAAGTTGCCATAGCTCAAAAATCGATTAAGATTTAAAAAATTGAGCAACCTTGCTCTGATACCACTTGTTGACCCAGGTATGGCAACCCAAGAGGGGGGGTGAATTGGGTTTTTATTTATAAAAACGGATTTAGAAAACTTTTCTTGAAAGATCAAAATTATTTAACTCTTTCTTTGAGAATAAAGGTGAAGAAGATGAAAATAGAATGCAATCAAGAGAATGGCAATAAAGAACAATCACAAGTGCAAGTAAATATAAAGAGATAGGGATAGAGAGAGTGCAAACTCAATTTACGTGGTTCGGCAAACCTTGCCTACGTCCACGGGCTCCTAGCTCTACAAGCTAGGCTTTCCACTAAGTTGTAGAAATCTTTACAACTTGCTTGATGAACAACCTCACCAAAACTTTTTCTTCCAACTCTTGATAACACCACACCAAGAGTTCTTCTTGATGAACAACCTCACCAAGGCAACTTCCTTCAACCCTTGATAACACCACACCAAGAGTTCTTCTTGATGAACAACCTCACCAAGGCAACTTTCTTCAACCTTGATAACACCACACCAAGAGTTCTTCTTGATGAACAACCTCACCAAGGAAAGAGTTCTCTCAAGGATAACTTTTATCCTTTACAAGAAAATCTCACTCTCACCACAATACAAGAACAAAGATAATTTTTACAACTAAAGTATAACTCTCTTCAAAGAGTAGATAAAGAATATAAAAGCTCTCTAGACTTGATATTTATCTTATTTTTTGCTTGATAAAATGCTTCTCTTGCACTTGTCTTTCTAAATGCATGCATGGGAGAAGGGCTCCTTTTATAGGCAAATAGGATGAACTTAATCAAGTGAAGACACCATCTCCAAATTTTCTGCCCACTATAAAAATCGTAATTTTGTCTGCTATTTTTGTCAATGTTCTCTTTGAAATTTGAAAATCTACAAAACATAAAAGATCTGTAAATTTGAATAAGATTTCCAACACATCAAGAATCAAGTAATTTGGATATCTGTAGCTCAAGATATGGCCAAAACACCATTCGGTGCTCATGTGACTTGATTTTTCTTCCTTGTGTCAGTCTACCGAATTGAATGATAATTATGTCAGTATTCCGTATGAAATTTGAATTTCTTCAAAACATAAAAGATCTGCATATTTGAATAAGCTTTCCAAAACATTAAGAATCAAAGAATTTGAATATCTCTATCTTAAGATATGACCAAAACACCATTCAGTGCTTATGTAAGTTGATTTTTCTTCCTCGTGTCAGTCCACCGAATTGTATGTCAATTATGTCAGCCTTCCATTTGAAATTTGAATTTCTTCAAAACATATGAAATGTGCCTCATTATGTCCTCTTTTCAATTCCATAATAATCAAGTCATTTTGATTTTTCTAGCTCAAGATATGTCCAAAAGAGTATTCGGTACTCATGTCAGCTGCTTCCATTTATCTTTCAACTTGCATGATGATTTGGACAACCTTACACTTGAAATTTGAATTTATTTAAAACATATGAAATGTTATAAATTGAGTAAGCTTTCCAAAATCTTAAGAATCATGTCATTTGGACATCTGTATAGAAATATATGATTAATTGATTGAACATTACTCATATGTGATATTCCTTGAATCAAACCTTATTCTTAAACTTTGGTGCCTTTAACATGTAGTCTTCTCCTTAGCTTCAACACTTCATTTTAATAAGCCTCTTCTTGATTTTATAATTATTTCAATGATCTTACTCTTGCACATAAATAAACATGTTAGTAAATCACAATGAATCAATGTATATTGTTATCATCAAAATTATCATGTAGCCTTAGGGCTAACACAAAATACATTACGTAGGGGCGCAACTTCGATTTTTCTATTTTAAAATTACACTTGTAAATTAGTCATTGGATTTAACAAGTATATCTTGGGATATAAAGGGGACATATTATTCCATTGTATTTGACATAGAAGAGAGATATATTAGAGAGAAAGGGTTTAGAGAAATTAGGGATTTCTTGGGTTGAAAGTTAACCTAATTTTTTAACTTGTAAATCTCTTGTACTCTTTTGTTTCTCACCATAGTGGATTGTTTATTACTAGCAATTGGTTGTAGAATTATTATAATTATCTGAACCAGTATAAATCCTTGTGTTCTTATTGATTTTTTTTTCTTTGCTTGGGTGTGTACTTGAAACTCTTAGATTAATTCTGCTAAAGCCACTTATTGTTGACCCAGGAATGGCAACCCAAGAGGGGGGGTGAATTGGGTTTTTATTTATAAAAATGAATTTAGAAAACTTTTCTTGAAAGATTAAAATTAGTTCACTCTTTCTTTGAGAATAAAGGTGAAGAAGATGAAAATATATGTTATCTAAGATGCAATCAAGAGCATAACAATATTGAACAATCACAAGTGCAAGTAAATGTAAAGAGGAAAGGGATAGAGAGAGTGCAAACTCGATTTACGTGGTTCGGCAAACCTTGCCTACGTCCACGGGCTCCTAACTCCACAAGCTAAGCTTTCCACTAAGTTGTAGAAATCTTTACAACTTGCTTGATGAACAACCTCACCAAGACTTTTTCTTTCAACTCTTGATAACACCACACCAAGAGTTCTTCTTGATGAACAACCTCACCAAGGCAACTTCTTTCAACTCGTGATAACACCACACCAAGAGTTCTTCTTGATGAACAACCTCACCAAGGCAACTTCCTTCAACCCTTGATACCACCACACCAAGAGTTCTTCTTGATGAACAACTCACCAAGGCAACTTCCTTCAACCCTTGATAACACCACACCAAGAGTTCTTCTTGATGAACAACCTCACCAAGGAAAGAGTTCTCTCAAGGATAACTCTTTACAAGAATATCTCACTCTCACCAAAATACAAGAACAAAGAAAATTTTTACAACAAAAGTACAACTCTCTTCAAAGAGTAGATAAAGAATATAAAAGCTCTCTAGACTTGATATTTCTTTTGTTTTTTTTGCTTGATAGATTCTTCTCTTTTTCTTGCTCTTTGTTGCTGAATGCATGGGAGAAGGGCTCCTTTTATAGGCAAATAGGATGAACTTAATCAAATAAAGACACCATCTCCAAATATTCTACCTACCATAAAAACTGTAATCTTGTCTGCCATTTTTGTCAATGTTCTGTTTGAAATTTGAAAATATGCAAAACATAAAAGATCTTCACATTTGAATAATCTTTCCAACGCATCAAGAATCAAGTCATTTGGATATTTGTAGCTCAAGATATGGCCAAAAACCATTCGGTGCTCATGTGACTTGATTTTTCTTCCTTGTGTCAGTCCACCGAATTGAGTGATAATTCTGTCAGCCTTCCGTTTAAAATTTGAATTTCTTCAAAACATAAAAGATCTGCATATTTGAATTAGAATTTCAAAACATTAAAAATCAAAGCATTTTGATATCTCTATCTCAAGATATGGACAAAACATCATTCGGTGCTCATATGAGTTGATTTTTCTTCTCTGTGTCAGTCCACCGAATTGCATGTCAATTATGACAACCTTCCATTTGAAATTTGAATTTATTCAAAACATATGAAATGTCCTCATTATGTCCTCTTTCCAATGCCATAATAATCAAGTTATTTTGATTTTTCTGACTCAAGATATGTTCAAAAGAGTATTCGGTGCTCATGTCAGCTGCTTCCATTTGTCTTTCAACTTGCATGATGATTTGGACAACCTTACACTTGAAATTTAAATTTCCTTAAAACAATGAAATGTTATAAATTGAGTAAGCTTTCCAAAGGCTTAAGAATCACATTATTTGGACATCTGTAGGGAAATATATGACCAATTGATTGAACAATACTCATGTATCACATTCCTTGAATCAAACCTTGTTCTTAAACTTTGGTGCATTTAACATGTAGTCTTCTCCTTAGCTTCAACACTTCATTTTAATAAGCCTCTTCTTGATTTTACAATTATTTCAATGATATTACCCTTACACATAAATAAACATGTTAGTAAATCATAATAAATCAATGTGTATTGTTATCATCAAAATTATCATGTAGCCTTAGGGCTAACAATCTCCCCTTTTTTGATGATGACAAACCATTGATTGCTTTCAAATAATATCTAAAATAGAGAATGAAAATAAAATCAAGAATAAACAAAAAAATGGCACTTGTTATGAATATAAGCAATTTAACTATTTCTCCCCCTTTTGTTATCATCAAAAAAATGTAATTAAATTAACTACTCCCCCTAAATATATTCTCCCCCTTAACATATGCTACCATTCAAAGATTATCATATTAAAGCAAAATTAAGACATATCCAACATACCTAATTCTCTTCTAATTATGCAAAATATATCTTGACTAAGGGGTTTAGTCATATTTAAGTCTAGGGACTAATTTTCAAACTTGATTTCTCTCAAATTGGTTTAATTCTTTTTGCATAGCCAAAATCCAACTTTCATCATTTTTGGCTTCTTTAAAAGATTTTGGTTCAAATTGAGTGACAAATGCAAAATGATTACAAAAATTTCTAAAAAAAGATTTAGTTCTCATACCTTATGATGGTTCACCAATAATAAGATCTTTAGGGTGAGCTTTTGCATACCTCAATTCCTTTGGTAATTCTTAGGAAGAATCATTTACTTCCTCAAGCTTTTCTTATTGGAGTTGTAATTCATCTTGGCTCTTTTCATCAAACCTTGATTCCTTGATTTGCCTTTCAACCTTAACGATATCATCATCTAAATTCTTTGAAGAAATCACATTAGTTTCGTCAAATTCAACATGCATAGATTCTTCAATAGTAAGAGTCTTTTTGTTAAAAACTCTATATGCTTTACTATGGTTGGAGTAACCAACAAAAATTCCAACATCGGCTTTTGCATCAAATTTTCCAAGGTTATCTTTAGTGTTTAAAATAAAACATTTACATCCAAAAACTTTAAAAAATCCAATGTTGGGTTTTCTTCCTTTCCAAAGTTCATAAGGAGTTTTCTTCATTAAAACTCTAATATGGACTCTATTGATTATAAAGCATGCGGTATTAACGGCTTCGGCCCAAAAATATTTTGGCAAATTATTTTCAAGTAACATGGTCCTAGCCATTTCTTGGATAGTCCTATTTTTCCTTTCACCAACACCATTTTGTTGTGGAGTTCTAGGTGAGGAAAAATTATGCTCAAAACCATTTTCATCACAAAGATTTTCAAATGCAACATTGTCTACTTCACCACCATGATCACTCCTAATGTACACAATAGAATACCCTTTTTGATTTTGGACTCTTTTTGCAAATTTTGAAAAAGCTTGTGTGGCCTCATTTTTAGTTTTCAAGAATAACACCCAAGTGAATCTTGAATAATCATCCACAATAACAAAAAACATAATACTTTCCACCAAGGCTTTGAGTTCTTGATGGTCCAAATAAATCCAAATGAAGTAATTGTAGAGGTTTATTTGTTGAAATAAATTTTTTTTGTTTAAAAGAAGTTCTCACTTGTTTTCCAAATTAACAAGCATCACAAATCTTATCCTTTTCAAATTTTATTTTTGGAAGACCATCAACTAAATCATTTTAGAAATTTTTGAAATTGTGTCCATGCTAGCATGACCTAATCTTCTATGCCATAACCAAGCATCATGATTAACAATGAAACAATTTTCTACATAAGCATTAACATCAATATCAATTGTATAAATATTACCACATCTATTACCAACAAATAATGTCTTATTGTTACTAACATCCTTAATCACATATCTATTAGGCTCAAAAGTAACAAAATATTCCTTATCACACAATTGACTAATGCTAATCAAATCATGTTTTAAATCATGAACAAGCAAAACATCTTTAATAATAGGTGAAGAAGGGTTACAAATATCACCATGTCCGATTACCCTTCCTTTGGCATTATCACCGAAGGTCACATATCCTCCTTTCTTCATGATTAATCTTGAGAATTTGGAAGCATCTCCGGTCATATGCCTTGAGCATCCATTATCTAAGTACCACTTGTGTTTGCCACTCCTTTGTCTCTACAATCAACATTCAAGGAGTAACTTTTTGGTACCCAAAAGTTCTTGGGTCCTTGGGGGTTAGTTATGGTACTTTTTAGAACCCATATTTGTTTCAAATTAGGATTTCTCTTAATATAGCAAGAATGCACTTTGTGTCCTTTTCTTCCACAATAAGTACATGAATGATTAGGATTATTCCTAAAAGATGCATGAACAAAATAGTTTTAAAATACTTTTGATTTTTATGAGTTTTATATCGTATCCCTCTTTTCTCAAAAACATACCTTCGGTTTTGTAACATAGAATTCAAATTTTTTGTACTTTTAGTAAAACTATCAACAATATTTCTTAAGTCATTATTTTCCTTTTTCAAAATAACATTTTCTTTCTCTAATTTATCAAAATCCTTTTGTTTTAAAATCTCATTTTCAATTTTTAAAAAATGTATTTGACTTTCCAAACTTTCAAAATCTTTTTGTTTTAAAATTTCATTTTCATTTTCTAAAGCTTCATTTATTTCCACCAACTCTTCTAATTGAGATAACATGATTTTTGACTTCGTTTTTAAAGCATTGATTTTTGAATTTTGTTTATCAACTTGCACATGTAAATTTTGGAATGCTTCAAGTAATTTATCATATGAAAGCTTACGATCATGGTCTAGAATACTTATCTCATTTTCTCTTAAAGCCATGAAGCAAATGTTTGCCACTTTGCAATCTTCTTCTTCATTCTCCTTCAAGGTGATTTCATGAGTCATGAGAGAACCCATAAGTTCTTCTAATGGTAGTTTGGTGAGGTCCTTTGCTTCTTGAATTGCCGTCAACTTTGGCTCCCAAGATTTTGGTAGACACCTAAGAATCTTTCTCACCATTTCAATATTAGAATAAGATTTACCAAGAGATTTCGAACTATTAATAATATCCGTAAATCTAGTAAACATTTCAGAAATTAATTCATCCGATTTCATCTTAAAAAGCTCATAACTATGAACTAGCATACTAATTTTGGATTCTTTAACTGGACTAGTTCCTTCATGAGTAACTTTAAGTGTGTGCCATATTTCTTGTGCCGTAGAACAAGTAGATATTCTATTAAACTCATTTCTATCTAGAGCACAATACAACACATTCATAGCTTTAGCATTCAAACTCAATTTCTTTTTATCATCTTAACTAAACTCTTTAGGTTCTTTAAGTATGCATTCCCCATTTTCAATTTTGGTAGGAACAAAAGGCCCTTCCAAAACAATAGACCACAAATCATAATCAAAAGATTTCAAGAAAATACTCATTCTAGTTTTCCAATAAGAGTAATCACTTCCATTAAAAAATGGAGGTCTAGAGATAGAAAGTCCCTCAACATCTGAAGTTGAATTAAAAGTTGCCATAGCTCAAAAATCGATTAAGATTTAAAAAATTGAGCAACCTTGCTCTGATACCACTTGTTGACCCAGGTATGGCAACCCAAGAGGGGGGGGGGGGGGGGGGGGGGGGGTGAATTGGTTTTTTTATTTATAAAAATGGATTTAGAAAACTTTTCTTGGAAGATTAAAATTAGTTCACTCTTTCTTTGAGAATAAAGGTGAAGAAGATGAAAATATAGGTTATCTAAGATGCAATCAAGAGCATAACAATATTGAACAATCACAAGTGCAAGTAAATGTAAAGAGGAAAGGGATAGAGAGAGTGCAAACTCGATTTACGTAGTTCGGCAAACCTTGCCTACGTCCACGGGCTCCTAGCTCCACGAGCTAAGCTTTCCACTAAGTTGTAGAAATCTTTACAACTTGCTTGATGAACCACCTCACCAAGACTTTTTCTTCCAACTCTTGATAACACCACACCAAGAGTTCTTCTTGATGAACAACCTCACCAAGGCAACTTCCTTCAACTTTTGATAACACCACACCAAGAGTTCTTCTTGATGAACAACCTCACCAAGGTAACTTCCTTCAACTCTTGATAACACCACACCAAGAGTTCTTCTTGATGAACAACCTCACCAAGGCAACTTCTTCAACTATTGATAACACCACACCAAGAGTTCTTCTTGATGAACAACCTCACCAAGGAAAGAGTTCTCTCAAGGATAACTTTTATCCTTTACAAGAAGATCTCGCTCTCACTACAATACAAGGACAAAGAAAATTTTTACAACAAAAGTACAATTCTCTTCAAAGAGTAGATAAAGAATATAAAAGCTCTCTAGACTTGATATTTCTTTTGTTTTTTTTGCTTGATAGATTCTTCTCTTCTTCTTGCTCTTTGTTGCTGAATGCATGGGAGAAGGGCTCCTTTTATAGGCAAATGGGATGAACTTAATCAAATGAAGACACCATCTTTAAATTTTCTGCCTACCATAAAAACCGTAATTTTGTCTGCCATTTTTGTCAATGTTCCATTTGAAATTTGAAAATCTAAAACAACATAAAAGATCTGTACATTTGAATAACCTTTCCAACGCATCAAGAATCAAGTCATTTGGATATCTGTAGCTCAAGATATGGCCAAAAAACCATTCGGTGCTCATGTGACTTGATTTTTCTTCCTTGTGTCAGTCCACCGAATTGAGTGATAATTCTGTCAGCCTTCCGTTTAAAATTTGAATTTCTTCAAAACATAAAAGACCTGCATATTTGAATTAGCTTTTTAAAACATTAAAAATCAAAGCATTTTAATATCTCTATCTCAAGATATGGACAAAACATCATTCGATGCTCATATGAGTTGATTTTTCTTCTCTGTGTCAGTCCACCGAATTGCATGTCAATTATGTCAGCCTTCCATTTGAAATTTGAATTTCTTCAAAACATATGAAATGTGCCTCATTATGTCCTCTTTCCAATGCCATAAGAATCAAGTCATTTTGATTTTTCTAGCTCAAGATATGTCTAAAAGAGTATTCGGTGCTCATGTCAGCTGCTTCCATTTGTCTTTCAACTTGCATAATGATTTGGACAACCTTACACTTGAAATTCGAATTTCTTTGAAACATATGAAATATTATAAATTGAGTAAGCTTTCCAAAGGCTTAAGAATCACATTATTTGGACATCTATAGAGATATATATGATCAATTGATTGAACATTGCTCATGTGTCATATTCCTTGAGTCAAACCTTGTTCTTAAACTTTTGTGCCTTTAACATGTAGTCTTCTCCTTAGCTTCAACACTTCATTTTAATAAGCCTCTTCTTGATTTTACAATTATTTCAATGATATTACTCTTGCACATAAATAAACATGTTAGTAAATCACAATAAATCAATATGTATTGTTATCATCAAAATTATCATGTAGGCTTAGGGCTAACACTTATGAGTGTATGCCTCTCATCTTCACAACAATTTCACTATCTTCGAAAAGAATAATACAGTTTTCAATTCACAGTGAAAGGAAAAAAAAAAGACAGAGAAAAATGACAAGCTTCAATTGATAGTGAAAATTAAAAAAAATACTTTTCCTCCTTCTATAATAATTGATTTCCCGTTATACAAATACTTTCAAAACAACTTTTAGTTAGAGAGAGATGGAGACTATCGTAGTTCCAAGCTCTATAAGTACATCAACAACTGATAAGGAAACGAGCATCCTTGATTCCCCACAAAAGCTTGATATTAGAGCTTTGTTCGTCCTCAAATCAAGAGGTTAGTGAGGGATGAGAAAATGAATAATAAGTTTTACTCTTTCTTTAAACTATTCGAAAGGTCTAAATTCTATTATTGCTCTTCTATTTCCATGTTAGGTTCAAAGGTAAGAAATAGAATCTGTGTCTCAAACTCTTCCCATGTAATATTCAAACTTTATTATATAAAGGTGTTACATTATTTACGTTATTTAAGTTATAGCAAGGATGTATATATGTATATATATGTGTAAATTTACTTATTTTATATTAGGTTTACACCTGTACCTGTTTAGGGTTACACCTGTATCTGTTTCCAATCAGGCTTAGGGTATAATTCAGGCTATTGTATATAAATTAGTTTTAGTCAATATCATTTTATATGCGTAATATCTTTTGTGTTTGCGTTCGACTAGGGTTTTGAACATTACAACTTTGGCGTTCTAAGTGTAGGCGGCTGTGAAGATAGTTTGATTTGTGTAGCGTATTCATCAAGTTATGGTAAGTGAGAAGTTTGATTTCGTTAGATTGAATTAATGATTAGAGAAAATATTTCTAAGTCAGATTTTATTTTTATTGTGTATTCAATGATTTTTCATGTTAAAGTAAAGAATATAAGTATCAATCAAAATACAACTCCCCTTGGTTCACTTTGAGAAGAAGTAAGAGTTTTGCTATGACTTTGTTTATTTATATTTTGAGATATTATCCATGAGTCCACAATTTGTTTTATGTTGGAAATTAAGTTCTATATACATTGAAACATATTACGTTTGAGTGATTGATTGTTATTTACGTTGTGATATTGACTAATATACTGTGAATATGGACTTAATTAGAAGAGTCTATATAGATGCTGATTTCATGAATTTTAATTTGTGATAATTTTACACATTTAAAGTTAATATTTTTATTAAGGTTTTAAGACATGAAATTAGATATAATAAATTTTTTTCTTAAAATCGCCTATAAAACTAATTTAGAAAGATTTTTAAAACTGGTTTTACATGCTGAAAATTTGAATTGTCTAAAAGCCATACTTGAATTTAAGAATTTTATTTCTTTCCAGTTGATCTCCAAAAATTGTGAAATTTTTTATGCTGGGTTCATTTACATGTTTACAATGATTCTACATATTTTTGTAATTTTATGCCCAATATTTAATTCTATAAAAATTTTCTAAGTGAACTGACTCACTGATTACCACAATTTAATGGTTTTCTGGTATCTAAAAAATTAATTTAATTAAAATATATTTTGTCAATAAGAGACTATAAAAAAATTCGTGGGACATCATATCCATGCACTACAAAAAAAAAATTTATAAGTCGCTCTTTTGCGGCAGCATTAAAACCCGACGTAAATGACTTTGCGCGAACAACGCCTCCACCCCCAAATAAGGCAGTGTTACCCCAATGCAAATGACTTCTAATCTTTTTGTTAACCCTAACATCAATTCTTCCGCATTTGTCAACTCTGTTACGATTTCTCTCTGATCAATTCTTCTGCATTTGTTTTTGTTTGTGATTTCTAGAATGCAGTTTTGGTAATTTGCATTTGCTCTCTACTCTTTCTCTTCTCCTTTGATTCACACATTTGTTTCTACGTTTTGGTGAGTTAAATTTGCGTTTGCCATAGATCTCTCTCTCTCTCTCTCTAATCAGGCGTTTTGGTAATTTACGTTTGCTGTCTACTCTTTCTCTTCTCCTTCTAGCTCTACTCTTGCATTTGCTAATTAAGGTAACTATTTACTCTTGCGTTTGCTGTAGATTAAAGTTTTTTATTACAGTTTTTGTAGTTGCATTTGCATTTGCTGACATTTGGTTTCTATTTGCTCAATTTGGTCTGTAAAAGCCTTTATTTCTTCTGGTTTGGACAGTGGTTTCAACAGGTGTGTGAAGGAAAGCTTCATTTACAGGTGTGAGGAAAGCTTTAGTGAGTAACTCTCTCTGCTCAGTTTCTCTTTTGCAAATTTGTGATATATTCATGTAATTTGTAATCATATAAGGTATTTGCTGCTTGTGTCGTGATGCTCTACTTTGGAAGAGAGGCTTGCTCTGCCTGAACTGAGAGGCTGCAAGGAGGCTTGCTTTGTTTTGAACGGATAAAAATGTTTGTAAAAGTTTTTAAAAGTTTGCTGCAGTGCTGGATAAAAATGTTAGTCAGCTTTTAGACTGTTGTGCTATGCATGCTTGGCTTGTTTGGTTTAGGATTTATACACTAGCTATGATGTGGTTTGTTCTTGTATTGAGTTCATTCTTGTCGTTCAAATCATATGCAGAGGGAAAAAAAAGAACTTGCAGGATCTAAGTAGTGTTTTTTTTTATTTATGTCAACAGCTTTTAGGAGAACTCTAATTGCTAATTTTTTTTTTAGTTTATCACTTTGCTTACTTTGTTCGTGAAGTGAAAACATACAGATCCTTTGCTTTTGCATAATCAAATGCTATTGAGGCTTGGCTCCTCAGAAAATGGATCTCTAATGTGATTTTTTATGTCGTAGTAATTGTTTGTTATTGGTCAAAGTCTTACAATTTCATACTTAAATGCCAGAACCGAAGTACAGAGTTTTTTTATTCGAACAAATTTTCTGGTTCTGTTTTTTTTTTTCAATTCTTCTTCTTTTGTTTTCTGGATCAAATTATTTGTCATATTAAAAATAAACTCTTTTAATCTACTTTACTCCAAATACTTATTCATGCTTTTTTGCAATAGCAATGAGAGTAGAGTTTAATATCTCAAAGTTTGGAGGACTTGAGGTGCCTATTCTACACTATCATTTTTCATTAAGAGTTTATCTATGGACTGTGACTGTCACGCTCTAGTAGAATTTTCAGTTCTAGACTTACCAATTTCTTTCTCTCTCAAAATTATTGTGATCATCATTTCAGTCAGTGGGATATGACATATCTATATGACTTTATTTATCTTTGAAGAAACTTTTTAACACTGTCTACTTTATGCACTTTGTTGCAAGTAACTTCTCTTTTTCTTTCAAATCTAGGGACCACATCTCTTTGCTTCTACTGGGAGTGACCTCAGGCGTTATGGTCAGGAGAGCACTGTGTTTGCAGGATATCACTATGACATTAAGTTTCTAAAAATTCATGGCAGAAGTAGATTTCCTGGTCTAAACATTTGGCTAAGGAATGGGCAAAAAGTTGAGGTGAAGTTTCTTTCCAAAACTAGTTGTTGATATTAGAAAAAGGAAAAGAAACAAAACAACTTCTCTATCAGGCCAAGTATAAGCGAGCTTCCTCTTCTCAGTAGCTATAATTTGGCCAAGTCTAAGTGAGTTCATTTTCTCGAGAGTGGTTAGCTTGACGTTATTTAAAGGGCATGGTTGAAGTAATTAATGATAGATTGGGGTGACGTTATATACACATATATATTGTGCTTTTAAATTAGCTAGCTATAATATTTTAATGATAAAGCTACTCTTCTTTGATGGACAATTCTAAACTTAAGATCATAAAAATGAGAAATTAATTAATGAGTAACTACACGTTAATAGCTTATCAATTGTATGTATTTTTTAGGTTTGGCTAATTTTATATTAATTCAATTAATATATTCAATTAGTTATGATTTATTGATTAAGAATTTGTTGGCGATGTTAGGTGTTTAATTAGGGAATTGTGTGGCTGATGATTTATTGCTTGTTGTGGAAGACGTGGCGGAGGAGCGGGTGAGTCTTGCCAGGTTGATTTGTCAACTAAATTTTTTAATTTTATTTTGTAATATAAATTTTAAATCTAGTTTATGATTTCCTCGCATAAAATTTCATTTGCCTTTTGAATAGCTAATATAATTCTCTGAACCTAATATAATTCTCTGAACCTTTATGAAAATTAAGTATCAATGTTTTCGAATTAAGAGCGAGTCAATAATCACAAAATTAAAGAAAAAAATATTATTATTCCGAAATGATGAACCAAATTATATAATATAAAATTTTAAATCTGCTTTATGATATCCCCACATAAAATAGAGTTTAATTAAGAGATAATTTTAATTTTTTTGGTTATTCATTTTTTAGTTGGATCTAGCTATTGCATATTTGAAGTCAATTTCAACAGTTTCAATAATTTTAAACATTCAAAACCATTGTTATTTTTGTTTTATAATTATTGAAATCAAGGAATACTTTGAATATTTTATTTTCAAAATATATCTTATTAAAATTTGTTTGTGTAGCTTTTTGAGAAATATTTTCCACGTTATCGAGTTTTTAATAGAGTAGATAGACAAAAAATGTTGATAAGTTAACTGAAAAGATAAAACCACCGAAAGCAAACCTAATCACAACCTTTTAGCATGAGGGCATTAACAATTAATTAGCATAAAGAAAGACGTAGATGAAGTCTTTTGAGTGTCTTGTCTTTGGATGCTAGACTCTTAAATTCAAAAAGAAAAAAAAGAAAAAAAGAAATGCATCTTTGAAACATTCCCAAAGCAAAGACAAACATTGAAAGCAACATTCTAACAACTCCATACTTTAGCAGGGAGATGGTTATACATTTGCTAACTGTTTGAGCCATTAACTCAAAAACTACAAATTTTCCTAATTAGTAATCGCCAAAGATTCAGGATTTGTATCTTAGGCTGCTGAGTTCTTTGATTCTGATTGCACAAAAGGTACTGCAATCTGTTCAGAAGGCTTTATCCGCAATTTGTTTCAGAATTTGTCATATTGGAATTCTTTCCTCTCTCAAGTTCGTACTTTAGTGCTTAAACCCATCTTTCATTCTATTATTTCACATGTTTCATAGGCGATCTTATCTTGTAAATTGTAAATTATGTGTTGATAAGATGTAAATGTATGAATATTACATTGTATGCATGTTTGATTGTTTCATGTATTGTATGTTAATAAGATGTTAAAAACTAAATGACTTGTTTTCTTGTATACTTAGATTAACATTATGTGAATACATATATTTATCCAAATTTTTAAAATAGAAGTACTTAAAGAACAATACTTTTTTTTAACAATTTCATTCACTAACTAAAATCCATTCACCTTAAACAACCCATAACCAAAATCAATTCATCTAAATAGCCCATAATCTAAATTAATTGTCTTAAATACCCCTAGCCCAAATCAATTCCCATAGACACCCTATAACTCAAATCAATTCACCCAAACACCCTATAACCCAAATCAATCACATAAACAGCCATAACCCAAATCAATTCACATTAACACCCATAGCCCAAGTCAATTCAGCTAAACACCCCATAATCTAAATCAGTTGCCTTAAACACCCATAACCCATATCAATTCCCCTAAACACCCTTTATCCCAAATCAATTCCCTTAAACACCCTATAACCCAAATCAATTCATATGAACGCCCTAACCTAAATCAGTTCACCTAAACACCTCATAACCTAAATCAATTCACCCTATAAACCTTTCTTATAATTTCTTCTCTTGTTTAGATTAAGGCCTCGTTAAGCAAGTTTTAGGATAATATAGGTTTTAAATCTTAGATACCAAGTACTATTGTACCTAAGATTTAATTAGATATGTTAATCATTATATTAATTCATGCATTTAACCTTAGACCCATTCAAGAATTATTAATAGAAATATGTTTTTTCACATAGGATGATGATGAAGATCATAATGTCTAATAATAATTCTTGAATTGTCCGGTTGGACAGTTTAAGAATGTATAAGTTTGTATAGCAATTAGTATAATACCTCAGGTTTTGTTTCACTTGATGGATTTTCAGTGGCACTCTTTTTGTTCTCTGGGTACATATTAGATGAATGTGGTGTTTTATAACATACACAAATCATTATATTCAAAGAAGGGAAAAAGTACAGATAGAATAAGTGTATTCATGGAGACTAGAGTGGGACGTGATGGTAGGGTAGTTGATGATGAAAGCAATGAAATTATTGTAAGTATTGCAAATTAATAATTTATTTTAAGTTTAATTTTGAATCATTTTATTTATATGAATGCTTCTTTTGTAGAGCCAATTCACTGATCATCTATCTCAATTGCCTCAAGAAGAACAAACCAATGTGGCAAGGGATAAAATATTCACCAATATTTTGGGACCTGATGGTCATGGATATGCTAAGACTTTTGGTCGTGGGCTATCACCATCAGATGTGAGATGCCAAAGTTCTACTCAGAATGAGGCGAAAAGGCAAGAGGAGATGAGTGCACTAAAATCTCAATATGTTGAATTGAAGAATGACTATGATGGTTTAAAGGTTGAGCATAACAATTTGAAGATCGAGCATGACACTTTGAAGGATGAACATAATAATATGAAGGTACAATTTGAGCTAATGCAGTCATTCTTGCAATGTAATTTTTAGAATTTTGATGAGGAGATGCGCCAAACAAGGAGTGAACAGGTATAAAAGAAATTCTTAATCATACTTCTTAGAAAATTTAGTATTTGTAAGATAAATTATAAGTTTTATGTTTTTTATTGACAGGTTCACGATGCCTCTAGTGCGCATCGATTGCATTAACTTATGGTTAGTATTATTTATTGTGTATCGAGTATTTGGATTATGATTTGGAATTTACATTTAAATGGTTTTTCGGCTTTTACAGTGTAAGTTGGATACTTGAAATTGGTTATGAAATGGAATGATTTTTCAGTATGAATCAACTACTGGTTTGTTAATTATTATTATTCTAAATGGCCTGCTCATCATGCTGATTTATATGTTTTCGAATTTTTGTGGAAATGCATTGAGTTAATGGGTTTTTTGCTGAGTGCTCTTATTTGCCTGTAAATTTTTGACAATGTTTGAAGCGTTAATGTTGGGCATTGAGGAATGTGATTGCAAGTGGGCTTGGTGATCCTTGAAGGGTATTTGTTGGAGATGATTGTCTGATTAACATATTCCTTAATCATGCAATGATTGGACAAACTTAGCTTTAAATTGATTGATGATTGATCAACCTATTATCTTGTTTGTTTAAAGTTAAATTGATTTAAAAAGGATATTTAATTGAAGGGTATTTTTCTGGTTTATCAACCTATTAAAGTTAGTTCAAAGTTGTTAAATCACTAATAATTGGAGAGAAATCTTGTGAGGATAGTAAAGATTCTGAACATGATGGATTTAATAATAGATTAATATGGTGGCAGTTTCTTGCTGAGTTGTTGTATTGATTGATATTCATTGATGGTTTTCTTTGCTGGTGTTGTTTCATTTCTTCATGATGTAGTTAGTTACTTTGTGATTTATGGAGATGATAGTGTTAGCCCTAAGGCTATATGATAATTTTGATGATAACAATACACATTGATTCATTGAGATTTACTAACATGTTTATTTATGTGCAAGATTAAAATCATTAAAATAATTGTAAAATCAAGAAGAGGCTTATTAAAATAAAGTGTTGAAGCTAAGGAGAAGACTACATGTTAAAGGCACAAAAGTTTAAGAACAAGGTTTGATTCAAGGAATGTGACACATGAGCAATGTTTAATCAATTGGTCATATATTTCTCTACAAATGCCCAAATTACCTGATTCTTGAGCCTTTGGAAAGCTTACTCAATTTATAACATTTCATATGTTTTAATGAAATTCAAATTTAAAGTGCAAGGTTGTCCAAATCATCATGCAAGTTGAAAGACAAATGGAAGCAGCTGACATGAGCACCGAATACTCTTTTGGACATATTTTGAGCTAGAAAAATCAAAATGACTTGATTCTTGTGGAATTAGAAAGATGACTTAATGGGGAACATTTCATATGTTTTGAAGAAATTCAAATTTCAAATGGAAGGCTGACATAATTGACATGCAATTCGGTGGACTGACACAGAGAAGAAAATCAACTCACATTACGCACCAATGGTTTTTTTTGGCCATCTTAAGAATAGAGATTCCAAATTCTTGAATCTTATTGAGATATCCAAATTCTTTGATTCTTAATGTTTTGGAAAGCTTATTCAAATATAAGATCTTTTATGTTTTGAATAAATTCAAATTTCAAACGGAATACTGACAGAATTATCATTCAATTCAATGGACTGACACAAGAAAGAAAAATCAAGTCACATGAGCACCGAATGGTGTTTTGGCCATATCTTGAGCTAAAGATATCCAAATGACTTGATTCTTGATGCGTTGGAAAGCTTATTCAAATGTGCAGATCTTTTATGTTTTGAAGATTTTCAAATTTAAACGGAACATTGACAAAAATGGTAGACAAAATTACGATTTTTATGGTGGGCAGAAAATTTGGAGATGGTGTCTTCACTTGATTAAGTTCATCCTATTTGCCTATAAAAGGAGCCCTTCTCCCATGCATTCAGAAAGAGCAAGAGAAGCATCTATCAAGCAAAAAACAAGAGAAATATCAAGTCTAGAGAGCTTTTATATTCTTTATCTACTCTTTGAAGAGAGTTATACTTTTGTTGTAAAAATTATCTTTGTTCTTGTATTGTGGTGAGAGTGAGATATTATTGTAAAGGATAATAGTTATCCTTGAGAGAACTCTTGTTGTGTGTTATCAAGAGTTGAAGGAAGTTGCCTTGGTGAGGTTGTTCATCAAGAAGAACTCTTGGTGTGGTGTTATCAAGGGTTGAAGGAAGTTGCCTTGGTGAGGTTGTTCATCAAGAAGAACTCTTGGTGTGGTGTTATCAAGAGTTGAAGGAAGTTGCCTTGGTGAGGTTGTTCATCAAGAAGAACTCTTGGTGTGGTGTTATCAAGAGTTGAAGAAAAAGTCTTGGTGAGGTTGTTCATCAAGCAAGTTGTAAAGATTTCTACAACTTAGTTGAAAGCTTAGCTCGTGGAGCTAGGAGCCCGTGGACGTAGGCAAGGTTTGCCGAACCACGTAAATTGAGTTTGCACTCTCTCTATCCCTATGCTTTTTACATTTACTTGCACTTGTGATTGTTCTTTATTGCTATTCTATTGATTGCATTCTATTTTCATCTTCTTCACCTTTATCCTCAAAGAAAGGGTTAAATAATTTTGATCTTTCAAGAAAAGTTTTCTAATTTTATTCGAACAAATTTTCTGGTTCTGTTTTTTTTTTTCAATTCTTCTTCTTTTGTTTTCTGGATCAAATTATTTGTCATATTAAAAATAAACTCTTTTAATCTACTTTACTCCAAATACTTATTCATGCTTTTTTGCAATAGCAATGAGAGTAGAGTTTAATATCTCAAAGTTTGGAGGACTTGAGGTGCCTATTCTACACTATCATTTTTCATTAAGAGTTTATCTATGGACTGTGACTGTCACGCTCTAGTAGAATTTTCAGTTCTAGACTTACCAATTTCTTTCTCTCTCAAAATTATTGTGATCATCATTTCAGTCAGTGGGATATGACATATCTATATGACTTTATTTATCTTTGAAGAAACTTTTTAACACTGTCTACTTTATGCACTTTGTTGCAAGTAACTTCTCTTTTTCTTTCAAATCTAGGGACCACATCTCTTTGCTTCTACTGGGAGTGACCTCAGGCGTTATGGTCAGGAGAGCACTGTGTTTGCAGGATATCACTATGACATTAAGTTTCTAAAAATTCATGGCAGAAGTAGATTTCCTGGTCTAAACATTTGGCTAAGGAATGGGCAAAAAGTTGAGGTGAAGTTTCTTTCCAAAACTAGTTGTTGATATTAGAAAAAGGAAAAGAAACAAAACAACTTCTCTATCAGGCCAAGTATAAGCGAGCTTCCTCTTCTCAGTAGCCATAATTTGGCCAAGTCTAAGTGAGTTCATTTTCTCGAGAGTGGTTAGCTTGACGTTATTTAAAGGGCATGGTTGAAGTAATTAATGATAGATTGGGGTGACGTTATATACACATATATATTGTGCTTTTAAATTAGCTAGCTATAATATTTTAATGATAAAGCTACTCTTCTTTGATGGACAATTCTAAACTTAAGATCATAAAAATGAGAAATTAATTAATGAGTAACTACACGTTAATAGCTTATCAATTGTATGTATTTTTTAGGTTTGGCTAATTTTATATTAATTCAATTAATATATTCAATTAGTTATGATTTATTGATTAAGAATTTGTTGGTGATGTTAGGTGTTTAATTAGGGAATTGTGTGGCTGATGATTTATTGCTTGTTGTGGAAGACGTGGCGGAGGAGCGGGTGAGTCTTGCCAGGTTGATTTGTCAACTAAATTTTTTAATTTTATTTTGTAATATAAATTTTAAATCTAGTTTATGATTTCCTCGCATAAAATTTCATTTGCCTTTTGAATAGCTAATATAATTCTCTGAACCTAATATAATTCTCTGAACCTTTATGAAAATTAAGTATCAATGTTTTCGAATTAAGAGCGAGTCAATAATCACAAAATTAAAGAAAAAAATATTATTATTCCGAAATGATGAACCAAATTATATAATATAAAATTTTAAATCTGCTTTATGATATCCCCACATAAAATAGAGTTTAATTAAGAGATAATTTTAATTTTTTTGGTTATTCATTTTTTAGTTGGATCTAGCTATTGCATATTTGAAGTCAATTTCAACAGTTTCAATAATTTTAAACATTCAAAACCATTGTTATTTTTGTTTTATAATTATTGAAATCAAGGAATACTTTGAATATTTTATTTTCAAAATATATCTTATTAAAATTTGTTTGTGTAGCTTTTTGAGAAATATTTTCCACGTTATCGAGTTTTTAATAGAGTAGATAGACAAAAAATGTTGATAAGTTAACTGAAAAGATAAAACCACCGAAAGCAAACCTAATCACAACCTTTTAGCATGAGGGCATTAACAATTAATTAGCATAAAGAAAGACGTAGATGAAGTCTTTTGAGTGTCTTGTCTTTGGATGCTAGACTCTTAAATTCAAAAAGAAAAAAAAGAAAAAAAGAAATGCATCTTTGAAACATTCCCAAAGCAAAGACAAACATTGAAAGCAACATTCTAACAACTCCATACTTTAGCAGGGAGATGGTTATACATTTGCTAACTGTTTGAGCCATTAACTCAAAAACTACAAATTTTCCTAATTAGTAATCGCCAAAGATTCAGGATTTGTATCTTAGGCTGCTGAGTTCTTTGATTCTGATTGCACAAAAGGTACTGCAATCTGTTCAGAAGGCTTTATCCGCAATTTGTTTCAGAATTTGTCATATTGGAATTCTTTCCTCTCTCAAGTTCGTACTTTAGTGCTTAAACCCATCTTTCATTCTATTATTTCACATGTTTCATAGGCGATCTTATCTTGTAAATTGTAAATTATGTGTTGATAAGATGTAAATGTATGAATATTACATTGTATGCATGTTTGATTGTTTCATGTATTGTATGTTAATAAGATGTTAAAAACTAAATGACTTGTTTTCTTGTATACTTAGATTAACATTATGTGAATACATATATTTATCCAAATTTTTAAAATAGAAGTACTTAAAGAACAATACTTTTTTTTAACAATTTCATTCACTAACTAAAATCCATTCACCTTAAACAACCCATAACCAAAATCAATTCATCTAAATAGCCCATAATCTAGATTAATTGTCTTAAATACCCCTAGCCCAAATCAATTCCCATAGACACCCTATAACTCAAATCAATTCACCCAAACACCCTATAACCCAAATCAATCACATAAACAGCCATAACCCAAATCAATTCACATTAACACCCATAGCCCAAGTCAATTCAGCTAAACACCCCATAATCTAAATCAGTTGCCTTAAACACCCATAACCCATATCAATTCCCCTAAACACCCTTTATCCCAAATCAATTCCCTTAAACACCCTATAACCCAAATCAATTCATATGAACGCCCTAACCTAAATCAGTTCACCTAAACACCTCATAACCTAAATCAATTCACCCTATAAACCTTTCTTATAATTTCTTCTCTTGTTTAGATTAAGGCCTCGTTAAGCAAGTTTTAGGATAATATAGGTTTTAAATCTTAGATACCAAGTACTATTGTACCTAAGATTTAATTAGATATGTTAATCATTATATTAATTCATGCATTTAACCTTAGACCCATTCAAGAATTATTAATAGAAATATGTTTTTTCACATAGGATGATGATGAAGATCATAATGTCTAATAATAATTCTTGAATTGTCCGGTTGGACAGTTTAAGAATGTATAAGTTTGTATAGCAATTAGTATAATACCTCAGGTTTTGTTTCACTTGATGGATTTTCAGTGGCACTCTTTTTGTTCTCTGGGTACATATTAGATGAATGTGGTGTTTTATAACATACACAAATCATTATATTCAAAGAAGGGAAAAAGTACAGATAGAATAAGTGTATTCATGGAGACTAGAGTGGGACGTGATGGTAGGGTAGTTGATGATGAAAGCAATGAAATTATTGTAAGTATTGCAAATTAATAATTTATTTTAAGTTTAATTTTGAATCATTTTATTTATATGAATGCTTCTTTTGTAGAGCCAATTCACTGATCATCTATCTCAATTGCCTCAAGAAGAACAAACCAATGTGGCAAGGGATAAAATATTCACCAATATTTTGGGACCTGATGGTCATGGATATGCTAAGACTTTTGGTCGTGGGCTATCACCATCAGATGTGAGATGCCAAAGTTCTACTCAGAATGAGGCGAAAAGGCAAGAGGAGATGAGTGCACTAAAATCTCAATATGTTGAATTGAAGAATGACTATGATGGTTTAAAGGTTGAGCATAACAATTTGAAGATCGAGCATGACACTTTGAAGGATGAACATAATAATATGAAGGTACAATTTGAGCTAATGCAGTCATTCTTGCAATGTAATTTTTAGAATTTTGATGAGGAGATGCGCCAAACAAGGAGTGAACAGGTATAAAAGAAATTCTTAATCATACTTCTTAGAAAATTTAGTATTTGTAAGATAAATTATAAGTTTTATGTTTTTTATTGACAGGTTCACGATGCCTCTAGTGCGCATCGATTGCATTAACTTATGGTTAGTATTATTTATTGTGTATCGAGTATTTGGATTATGATTTGGAATTTACATTTAAATGGTTTTTCGGCTTTTACAGTGTAAGTTGGATACTTGAAATTGGTTATGAAATGGAATGATTTTTCAGTATGAATCAACTACTGGTTTGTTAATTATTATTATTCTAAATGGCCTGCTCATCATGCTGATTTATATGTTTTCGAATTTTTGTGGAAATGCATTGAGTTAATGGGTTTTTTGCTGAGTGCTCTTATTTGCCTGTAAATTTTTGACAATGTTTGAAGCGTTAATGTTGGGCATTGAGGAATGTGATTGCAAGTGGGCTTGGTGATCCTTGAAGGGTATTTGTTGGAGATGATTGTCTGATTAACATATTCCTTAATCATGCAATGATTGGACAAACTTAGCTTTAAATTGATTGATGATTGATCAACCTATTATCTTGTTTGTTTAAAGTTAAATTGATTTAAAAAGGATATTTAATTGAAGGGTATTTTTCTGGTTTATCAACCTATTAAAGTTAGTTCAAAGTTGTTAAATCACTAATAATTGGAGAGAAATCTTGTGAGGATAGTAAAGACTCTGAACATGATGGATTTAATAATAGATTAATATGGTGGCAGTTCCTTGCTGAGTTGTTGTATTGATTGATATTCATTGATGGTTTTCTTTGCTGGTGTTGTTTCATTTCTTCATGATGTAGTTAGTTACTTTGTGATTTATGGAGATGATAGTGTTAGCCCTAAGGCTATATGATAATTTTGATGATAACAATACACATTGATTCATTGAGATTTACTAATATATTTATTTATGTGCAAGAATAAGATTATTGAAATAATTATAAAATCAAGAAGGGGTTTATTAAAATGAAGTGTTGAAGCTTAGGAGAAGACTACATGTTAAAGGCATCAAAGTTTAAGTACAAGGTTTGATTCAAGGAATGTGACATATGAGCAATGTTTAATCAATTGGTCATATATTTCTCTACAAATGCCCAAATTACATAATTCTTGAGCCTTTGGAAAGCTTACCCAATTTATAACATTTCATATGTTTTAAAGAAATTCAAATTTTAAGTGTAAGATCGTCCAAATCATCATGCAAGTTGAAAGACAAATGGAAGCAGCTGACATGAGCACCGAATACTCTTTTGGACATATTTTGAGCTAGAAAAATCAAAATGACTTGATTCTTGTGGAATTAGAAAGATGACTTAATGGGGAACATTTCATATGTTTTGAAGAAATTCAAATTTCAAATGGAAGGTCGACATAATTGACATGCAATTCGGTGGACTGACACAGAGAAGAAAAATCAACTCACATGATCACCGAATAGTGTTTTGGGCCCTATACTTAAGATAGAGATTCCAAAATTCTTTTGAATCTTAATGTTTTGGAAATTATGTCAATATGATAGATCTTTTATGTTTTTGAAGAAATTTAAATTTCCAAACGAAAGGCTGACAGAATATCATCAATTCACTGGACTGAACCACAGGAGGGGAAAAATTCCAAGTACATGAGCCCGAATGGTATTTTGGCCATATCTTGAGTACAGATATCCAAAATGACTTGATTATTGATGAGTTGCGAAAGCTTATTCAAATGTGCTGAGCCTTTATGTTGTTGAAGGATTTTCAAATTTCAACGGAACATTGACAAAAAATGGCAGACAAGATTACGGTTTTTATGGTGGGCAGAACATTTGGAGATGGTGTCTTCACTTGATTAAGTTCATCTCATTTGCCTATAAAAGGAGCCATTCTCCCATGCATTCAACAAGTGCAAGAGAAGCATTTTATCAAGCAAAAAAGCAAGAGAAATATCAAGTCTAGAGAGCTTTTATATTATTTATCTACTCTTTGAAGAGAGTTATACTTTTGTTGTAAAAATTATCTTTGTTCTTGTATTGTGGTGAGAGTGAGATATTATTGTAAAGGATAATAGTTATCCTTGAGAGAACTCTTGTTGTGTGTGTTAGCAAGAGTTGAGGAAGTTCCCTTGGTGAGATTGTTCATCAAGAAGAAGAACTACTTGGGTGTGGTTGTTATAAAGGGATTCGAAGGAACGTGGAATGGGTGAGGTTGTTCATCAAGTAGACCTCTTGGTGTGGTGTTATCAAGAGTTGAAGGAAGTTGCCTTGGTGAGGTTGTTCATCAAGAAGAACTCTTGGTGTGGTGTAATCAAGAGTTGGAAGAAAAAGTCTTGGTGAGGTTGTTCATCAAGCAAGTTGTAAAGATTTTAACAACTTAGTGGAAAGCTTAGCTCGTGGAGCTAGGAGCCCGTGGACGTAGGCAAGGTTTGCCGAACCACGTACATCGAGTTTGCACTCTCCTATCCCTATCCTCTTTACATTTACTTGCACTTATGATTGTTCTTTATTGCCATTCTCTTGATTGCCTTCTATTTTCATCTTCTTCATCCTTATCCTCAAAAGAAAGGAGTTTTTTTAAAATTTTGATCTTTTCAAGAAAAGTTTTCTATTCCGTTATTGATAAATAAACCCAATCACCCCCCCCCCCCCCCACCCCCCCCCCCCCCCCCCCCCCCTCTTGGGTTGCATCTACCGCGTCAACAAGTGGTATCAGAGCAAGGTTGCTCTTTTTTTTTAAATCTTAACCGATTTTGAGCTATGGCAACTTTTAATTCAACTTCATATGTTGAGGGGCTTTCTATCTCTAGACCTCCATTTTTTAATGGAGGTGATTACTCTTATTGGAAAACGAGAATGAGTATTTTCTTGAAATCTTTTGATTATGATTTATGGTCTATTGTTTTGGAAGGACCTTTTGTTCCTACCAAAATTGAAAATGGAGAAAGCATGCTTAAAGAACCTAAAGAGTGTAGTGAAGATGATAAAAAGAAATTGAGTTTGAATGCTAAAGCTATGAATGTGTTGTATTGTGCTCTAGATAGAAATGAGTTTAATAGAATATCTACTTGTTCTACGGCACAAGAAATATGGCACACACTTGAAGAAACTCATGAAGGAACTAGTCAAGTTAAAGAATCCAAAATTAGTATACTGGTTCATAGTTATGAGCTTTTAAGATGAAATCGGATGAATCAATTTCTGAAATGTTTACTAGATTTACGGATATTATTAATAGTTTGAAATCTCTTGGTAAATCTTATTCCAATGTTGAAATGGTGAGAAAGATTCTTAGGTGTCTACCAAAATCTTGGGAGCCAAAGGTGACGGCAATTCAAGAAGCAATGGACCTCATTAAATTACCATTAGAAGAACTTATGGGTTCTCTTATGACTCATAAAATCACCTTGAAGGAGAATGAAGAAGATTTCAAGAAAAAGAAAAATATCGCTTTCAAATCTTCAACAAAAGAAGATGATGAGTCCGATGATGAAGGAGATGATGAAGATCTTGCATTTATCACAAGAAAGCTAAAAAGGATGATTAGAAGAAACCAAGGATTCAAGAAGAACTCTAGAAGGGAGTACAAAGGGCCAAGCTCAAAGCAAGATAAGAAAAATGATCAAGTCATTTGCTATGAGTGCAAGAAACCGGGACATGTAAAGTTGGATTGTCCTTACTTCAAAAGTCAAAACAAGAAATCCAAAGCAATGAAAGCCACAAATTGGGATGATAGTGGAGCTAGCTCTACCGAAGAAGAAGATTGCGAAGTGGCAAACATGTGCTTCATGGCTTTAAGTGACGATGAGGTAAGTATTCTAAACAATGATCCTAAACTTTCATATGATGAATTACTTGAAGCATTCCAAAATTTACATGTGCAAATTGATAAGAAAAACTCAAAAATCAATGCTTTCAAAAAGAAGTCAAAAATCATGTTATCTCAATTAGAAGAATTGGTGGAAATAAATGAAGCTTTAGAAAATGAAAATGAAATTTTAAAGCAAAAAGATTTTGAAAGTTTGGAAAGTCAAATATATTTTTTAAAAAATGAAAATGAGATTTTAAAACAAAAGGATTTTGATAAATTAGAGAAAGAAAATGTTATTTTGAAAAAAGAAAATAATGACTTAAGAAATATTGTTGATAGTTTTACAAAAAAGCACAAAAAATTTGAATTCTATGTTACAAAACCAAAGGTGTGTTTTTGATAAAAGAGGCTTAGGATATAAAACTCATAAAAATCAAAAGTATTTTAAAAATTATTTTGATCATGCATCTTTTAGGAATAATCCTAATCATTCATGTACTTATTGTGGAAGAAAAGGACACAATATGCATTCTTGCTCCATTAAAAGAAATCCTAATTTGAAACAAATATGGGTTTCAAAAAGTATCATAACTAACCCCCAAGGACCCAAGAACTTTTGGGTACCAAAAAGTTACTCCTTGAATGTTGATTGTAGAGACAAAAGAGTGGCAAACACAAGTGGTACTTAGATAGTGGATGCTCAAGGCATATGACCGGAGATGCCTCCAAATTTTCAAGATTAATCATGAAGAAAGGAGGATATGTGACCTTCGGTGATAATGCCAAAGGAAGTGTAATCGGACATGGTGATATGGGTAACCCTTCTTCACCTATTATTAAAGATGTTTTGCTTGTTTATGGTTTAAAACATGATTTGATTAGTATTAGTCAATTGTGTGATAAGGGATATTTTGTTACTTTTGAGCCTAATAGATGTGTGATTAAGGATGTTAGTAACAATAAGACATTATTTGTTGGTAATAGATTTGGTAATATTTATACAATTGATATTGATGTTAATGATCATGTAGAAAATTGTTTCATTGTTAATCATGATGCTTGGTTATGGCATAGAAGGTTAGGTCATGCTAGCATGGACACAATTTCAAAAATTTCTAAAACTGATTTAGTTGATGGTCTTCCAAAAATAAAATTTGAAAAGGATAAGATTTGTTATGCTTGTCAATTTGGAAAAAAGTGAGAACTTCTTTTAAACAAAAGAAATTTATTTCAACAAATAAACCTTTACAATTACTTCATTTGGATTTATTTGAACCATCAAGAACTCAAAGTCTTGGTGGAAAGTATTATGTTTTTGTTATTGTGGATGATTATTCAAGATTCACTTGGGTGTTATTCTTGAAAACTAAAAATGAGGCCATACAAGCTTTTCAAAATTTACAAAAAGAGTCCAAAATCAAAAAGGGCATTCTATTGTATCCATTAGAAGTGATCATGGTGGTGAAGTAGACAATGTCGCGTTTGAAAATCTGTGTGGTGAAAATGGTTTTGAACATAATTTTTCCGCACCTAGAACTCCACAACAAAATGGTGTTGTTGAGAGGAAAAATAGGACTATCCAAGAAATGGCTAGGACCATGTTGCTTGAAAATAATTTGCCAAAATATTTTTGGCCGAAGCCGTTAATACCGCATGCTTTATAATCAATAGAGTCCATGTTAGAGCTTTAATAAAGAAAACTCCTTATGAACTTTGGAAAGGAAGAAAACCCAACATTGGATTTTTTAAAGTTTTTGGATGTAAATGTTTTATTTTAAACACCAAGGATAACCTTGGAAAATTTGATGCAAAAGCCGATGTTGGAATTTTTGTTGGCTACTCCAACCATAGTAAAGCATATAGAGTTTTTAACAAAAAGACTCTTACTATTGAAGAATCTATGCATGTTGAATTTGATGAAACTAATGTGATTTCTTCAAAGAATTTAGATGATGATATTGTTGAAGTAGAAAGGCAAATCAAGGAATCAAGGCTTGATGAAAAGAGTCAAGATGATTTACAACTTCAACAAGAAAAGCTTGAGAAAGTAAATGATTCTTCCCAAGAATTACCAAAGGAATTGAGGTATGCAAAAGCTCACCCTAAAGATCTTATTATTGGTGAACCATCACAAGGTATGAGAACTAGATCTTCTTTTAGAAACTTTTGTAATCATTTTGCATTTGTCTCTCAATTTGAACCAAAAACTTTTTAAAGAAGCCGAAAATGACGAAAGTTGGATTTTGGCTATGCAAGAAGAATTGAACCAATTTGAAAGAAATCAAGTTTGGGAATTAGTCCCTAGACCCAAAAATCATTCTATTATAGGCACTAAATGGATTTTTAGAAATAAAGTAGATGAAAATGGCACCATTATTAGAAACAAAGCTAGACTTGTTGCTCAAGGATACAATCAAGAAGAAGGTATTGATTATGAGGAAACTTTTGCACCGGTTGCTAGATTAGAATCCATTAGAATGCTGTGTGCATTTGCATGTTATAAAAATTTTACATTATACCAAATGGATGTCAAAAGTGCATTTTTAAATGGTTACATTATGGAGGAAGTATATGTAGAGCAACCTCTTGGTTTTCAAAATCATGATTTTCCAAACCATGTTTTCAAACTCAAAAAGGCACTTTATGGCTTGAAACAAGCACCAAGAGCATGGTATGATAGATTGAGCAAATTTCTCATTGATAATGGTTTCGAAATGAAAAAAGTTGATACTACTCTTTTTGTTAAAACAAAAATGATGATTTATTAATTGTTCAAATCTATGTTGATGATATTATATTTGGTGCTACTAATGTCTCTATGTGTGAGGAATTTTCTAAGTGCATGCAACAAGAATTTGAAATGAGCTTAATGGGAGAATTAAATTTCTTCCTTGGACTTCAAATCAAGCAATCAATAGATGGGATCTTCATTAATCAAGCTAAATACACAAGAGATCTTCTCAAGAAGTTTGGAATGGATAATTCAAGGACATATAACACACCTATGGGTACATTAACCAAGCTTGACAAAAATGAGAACGGAAAAGATGTTGAGGTAACAAAATATCGAGGTATGATTGGCTCTTGTGTTGCGTTCGAAACTAGCAAGTATACTAGTCGCACAAGTAATAAAATGATGCGTAAGATATCGTTCCCACGAGGATTGATTCTAATTGAATTTGTTATTCGAAAGTAAAAACAGAATAAATGGGGGGTTTTGTTGGTTGATTAACTAAACTTAATGCAAAGGCAAAAGAAGAATAACATAATGCAAATTTAAACGGATTGAAAAATCAATGAGGGAAACCTGGTTAAGGGATCCTTCTCTACCACAAGATATGGATTTGCGAATTAATTGTAGAATTGTCATCCAATTACACCATTGAAATTATCAACCGTAGATAACAACAAGCTCTGTTATCCCACTCTTTCCTTACTTTGTTGTTAAACAAAACAGGCTCTTTATTTAATCTCTATCCATTAAACACCTAGAACAAGCTCTCTAAATTTAATTCAATGGATGCATTACGATAAGAAAGATAGGTTGATCTAAGCACTAAACACATAAGCTCGGATTATTTAACTTAGGTTGTATTCTCCAATTGCAATCTCTGATCACAATTTTGCTACTAAGGATTAGAAATTCAAGACAATTACGGATCAAGATTTCTAGTCTATCAATAGACAATATCCAGATTATATTCAGTTGGCCACCCAAATACAATCCAGCAAGCAATCATAAGCATTAAACATGGGAAAATACAAGCAACTTCAATTAGAGAATTGGATAACAATTCCTTGCACAATCAATTCACAAAACCATATCAAGGGCTTTGAAATCACCCTCAACCAATTCAGATTTAGTTACATATAGTCAGACAGAACACAAATACAATAGAATATGGAGACATTCCAGAAAATGAGAGGAAAAGGGAAAACTTAGCAAATTTGATGAAATCTATTAAGATTTGTAGTTCTTACTCTTTCCAAGCCTTCAATCTCCTTCAAGAACTCCAAGAGATGAGAGAAATCCAAAGATGCAGCCTCCTCCACGTTCTCCCCTCTTCAAGTTATGAAAATAAAACCCTAAAATTTGTTTAAATACTCTGCTACAGTGACTTGCTACAGTGCCCCGTATTATACATGCTACAGTTACTTGTGGAATTATATTTCTATACATCTCACACTGTTTTGATTACAACTTTTGGTACACTGAATGGATTTATACACCGTAAATTTCTCCAGAAAATAGACTTCGAGAGCTTTCCAACGGTATATAACATGTCGTCGGGTTCATTGTATATCAATACAATTAAATCCGAGAAGATCACTGACTAGCAGAAGTGAAAATGAAGGGTTTTACGCCATTTTTGTGCAAGTTGCTCCAAAACTCCTACAAACATCAAAACCACACAAAAACATAAAAATACCAAGTAATATAGCAAAGAACCATGGACGAATTGATATGAAAATGATATATAAATAGACACTTATCAAATTCCCCCACACTTATACTTTGCTAGTCCTCGAGCAACTACGACAATGTGAAATAAAACTAAACCGAAACAGAATCAACAAAAAATTAAAACACACAAATGCTTCATCTTGCAAATAGGCCTCAAAGATTGTACTTATTATAACCCAAGGAATACTTCAAAATAATGCACTTGATCAAGAATTTTATCTCAAAAATTAGTTTCGCTTCACTTCAATTCCTCAAGTGTGTGTGTGTAGAGCAATTCTCACCTAATCACTTGTAACCCAGATGAGTTTATGCATAAAAATGAATCATATTTAATATTGAAGATGTGTGTATAAATGAACTCCATAGGCCTGCTTTTCAAGTCACTCTCCACTAATGTGGACATTCACAACACCAAGGATCAAGTAGGACTTTATTAAGCTTGTAACGTTTGGCTTGGGTGAAGGTATGATAAAGGAGAATACTTTGGCTCAAATCACCCACAAACACATAAATCATTCAAGACTATGTAGAGCTCAACCCTATAACATAACTTCATTTCAATACTCCCCCAAACTTATTTAGAACACTCAATCTTTTTTTTTCTTTTTTTCTTTTCTTTTTCTTTTTTTTTTTAGAAAATAAAAGAAACTACACCCCCACACTTTGTTGTTTCATTCTTTTTAAGAACACCCAAGGGTATAGATATCTTTTTCTTCTATTTTTTTTTAACTGCAATTCCCCTCCCCCACACTTAAACAACACATTGTCCTCAATGTTTAAGTACGTGGAAGATAAGTACAGATTGTTTTTTTTTCTCTCTCTCTCTTTTTTTTTTTTACAAACATAATAAAACTCACTTGCATTGCTCATGGCACAATCCAACCTCCTCTAACTTCCCAAAACCATAACATAGCTTAGAATTTAATTGTGAATGATTTACATGCTCATAAGTAAGGGATAAACTGTTTGGAACAAATTCATTTTAGGTTAGGAAATCTTTTAGTGAGTTAACAAAGAAAAAGGCTTACAGAGGCTCAAAGGGTAACTAGGGATCAATTTCAGTCAAGGTTGGCTATTAAGGCTCAAACGGTCCAAAGATGGCCTAAATCATTTCCCCAATGTTGCACAGTCTAGGATTTCGCCTCGATTGACCATCAAACAAGTTCTAGAATTCATTGAAATCTGAAGAAACATTTAAATTACATAAACTTTCTCTAAGTGAACAAATAACTCAGTGATAATAGCTCAGTGCTCAATGTTGCGCAAGGAATCAAAAGCAAAGCGACAACCAATAAACATTTCAAGCACACAGATCCATGCATCATTTATCATTTTCCAAGAGTTATTCTTAATTCAATCATTATCTTATCATCTACCCACAAAATGCAAGAAAAGAGGTACGTGGCGTTGTTACACCTGAGTCAAGATTGTATATTTCAACAATCCTTAGGACCAGTAGCCCGCAGACTTAAGGTTTCTAGCCTATATACCTTGATTATGAAAGAACAAAACAAGAAACAAGACACTTCAAACAACATGAAATAAACAAACTACAGATTTATTGAGAGAGAATGCGTTTCAAGAGTTAAGAAAAACCCATATTCTGCCATTCTCAGGTTTTTCCACAATGTTTTTTTTTCGAATCGAAACTGATAAAGACAAAAACACACAACTCTAAATTACATAAAACTAAAACTTACTCAGAAAATAATAAAGTCCAACAAATCAGCAAACACAAACAAGTCAGTTAGAATGGGTTTAAAAAGTTTAGAAGTTAGCCTCCTTATTCAGCCATTATGGATTAAAGAAATCCAGAATGCGTTTCAAGAGAACTTGAAATTTTAAAGCCACCACTCTAAAAGCCAAGATTAGAAAATATACCTGGGGCGAAAGAATAACCTGTAAAAGCTCTAAGAAATAACATGAACTCTCAATAAACACAATAAAAAGAAAGCAAACAAAAACAAAGCAAACCAGCAGATAGAGATTACAGATGGAGCGTTAAATTCAGTTTACGCCTCTTATTGCCTTCTCCAAACCAATCTATCCGAGCCATTGTTGAATCAGGCGAATAGACGAATTCTTGTAATTTGTCAATTAACTCCCCTGCAGTGGAAGCTGTAACCAGGATTTGCCTCGCTGACTGTGAGATGAAGTTTTTTTCTACTGCTTGATCAAGAAAAAACAACAAACCATCAAAAAAATTATTGACATTTAACAAACCAATGGGTTTCCGATGGATGTTTAGCTGTGCCCAAGAGGTGAATTTAAATATCTCCTCTAATGTACCATAACCACCGGGCAAAGCTATAAATGCATCAGATTTAATGACCATATGTGCAATACGCTCGTGCATGCTAGAGACCTGTAACTCTTCCCCGATTGTGTTGCCTACGATATCTCGTACAAGCTAATGTTTAGGGATAATGCCAAAACCTTTCTCCCTCCTAGGGATCAGCGTCGACACCACCCCTTACCCAAGACTACGCCCCTCCATAAATCAAATGATAACCCTCGCTAAGCTAATGTCCTACCAAGATCAAGAGCTTCTACTTGTAAACTCGCCATCTTTACGCAAATTGCGATCCGCAAAATACGCATATATTACGGAATCGCCGAATTGGTGTTTTCTCTATTTCTACAAGTGCTCTAATCTTGTGTAAGACACGTTAGATATTATGCTTTTCAATTGCAAGACAGGTTATGGAATGACATATAAAAATATGTAGAATGTATATATACACCCATAAAACTCTCAAATTTTGACACATGGGGACATACTTTCGGCGGGGGTTGCTCGATGCAGATATATCGCCCCAAGATTTGAAAAAATGAGATATGCTTTCGGCGAGGTTTGACAAAAACTACACACTTGTCTCCCACGTGTGCATGAAAAATGGAGATTACTTTCGGCAGAGGTGACCAAAACCTCCACACTTGTCTCCCACGTGAAGCATTAAAAATGGAGATACACTTTCGGCGGAGGTTGACAAAACCTCCATACTTATCTCCCACGTGTACTTATGCCATAGGGTAGTCATATGGTTTGTCAAAAGAAAACTTGAAATTAAAACAAACAAAGTCAACAAACAACAACAACACAAAAACAACATTGATAATCAGATCAAACGAAAACAAGAAAAAATAAAATTCGACAACAACAACACACATTCAAATATACAAGTAGTTGTGATTGTGGCTCACATCTTCCTCTGGTTTTACGTCCAGTAATAGCTGAAACTCCTTCTATGAGTCGGGGATTTGCTTCCCATCCAGTTTTCTTATAAACTGGCAAACAGGGTCGTTTTTAGTCAGATTCCCTAGACTATAACACTGCAATTCATCACGAAATTGTGTCCATAGATTAAGCAATTCACGCTGAACAAGTCCACAAGAATGTGACTCGAGAGTTAACAAAACATTATCCAGCGCCTCATTACTCAAACCATTCTTAATAAATGAAAGTTTATCTTCTCTATTCCTGGACGCAAAACCTAATCAACGACAAGTCTGGTTACAATTCCATCTAGCACATTTATAACATACTTGTAACCTTTTCGCTCTTCGCCTCTTGGCGTAGTAGCTCTATCCTAGACCAGGCAGGTATTTTGCGAGATTAATGTCCGGCTCACCGGACAATCTCACCTTGGCTTCGATAAGCCATCGGATATCCGCAAGCACATTTAGGAGCATCAACGCCCAAAGTCTAGTCATCCGTACTTTATAAATTTTAAACACAGCATTTTGAGGAAGTGAAGGGAAATATTTACGAAGGTTCGATAGAAAGATATCAGCATCCATTGAAGAGAAGAAATGGAGAGATATTACCGATAATGCTATTGAGTTTGTTCTTCTCCCAGATATGCACGTTTCAAACCTTCGAACAATGGCTTCAGCTTCCGTTTAGATGTTTCCACAAGCTGTTGCACAAATGAATTCGAAGTGCGGAATAATCAAATTAAACAAAAGGAAGGAAAAGAAAAGAGCAGAAACGAAACTAAAGACACATAAAAGAAATAACAACACAATA